>OZ018338.1:21359731-21472231 GCA_963969495.1 Ceratothoa steindachneri | reverse complement strand
GATCGAAAAAAAACTCTTTTAAAACTAATCCTCATCTGTTCCCGAATATCAAGAATATTCTAAACTAAATGCGAGATTTCCTTCTTCATCTCGTAAGGCGACTGCGTCATTCCTTACAAGATAGTCATACCATCAACATCTTCATGATGAAAAACAAATCAATTGGTCAAGAACAAATACACAAGCCACACTCTCACCACCAGGTGGATAGACAGCGCGATGGAGACGCCGAGATTACCGAAGAAGAACTACTCGGTGCGCACCGCTCATTCCGACAAAAAGCCCCAGGACGATCGGGGCTTACAAAATCAAACTTTGGAAAGGCACCAGCCAATGTCATTGAAGGGATGAGAAGGATATTTAACGCCTGTCTGAACACGGAATACTTTCAAGATGCTTATAAAACGGCTAAGATGATTTTCTTGCCTAAACACGAAAAGGACCCGACGTTGAGAGAGCTACCGGCCAATTTCACTTCTAGAATTTGACGGAAAGCTCTTCGAGAAGATCCTCAACAGAATACTGGTGTCTCACCGGAAGTAGAACTTCCTCTTCAACCCACATCAATTCGGGTTTAGGAGGAAGCGAAGTACGGAGATGTCGATTAATGTCATCACGGAAAAGCTAGCTCAAGCAGAACGGGAAAGAAGTTACGTGGACATTGTTTGTCGGGATGTATCAAAGGCGTTTGATAAGGCTTGGAAACGTGGAATGCAGTGCAAGATCTTACGACCTGGCCTAAGTGAAAACTTAGAAAGAACTCTCTGTGACTATGTCATGAAGAGAGCGGCGTACATCAGTTTAGGGTGCACGGAAGGACCAAAGTTTCCGCTCACTGCGAGCCTCCCGCAGGCGGGGCGCCTGTACTCCATTCCCTACTTAATTTACACCGCTAATGTCCCAGCCCCTGTAATCCCCACTTGCCGTAACATTCAATCCGCGGAAGATTTCAACAGATAATCACTTGTCCATGGAGGAATGCACCTTGGAAAGCTCGTATGACAGCAGCAGGAATTGAAAATTTAACACCTACGAGGCCCGGTGGAAAATCCGCATCAACCAAGAAAAGTTCAAAGTAGTCTCCATAGACAGGAGACTACTTTACGATGTCAGGGTTAGGGATAGACGTTATCCCTACACCACGCAGTGCAATGTACTCGAAATGAACATTACCTCATCCGGGTACAAGAAGCACGTCCAAGAGAGAATCACAAAGGCCACTGCTGAGGTCAAAACTCTATACATGTTCAGAAATCTCCGTGAAAGCAATAAGAAAAATATCTACAATCCACTTATAAGATCAACGCTGCTATACCCTGGTTCCTCCCTCTCGTGTGTCTCGGAGACACAAAAGAGGAAACTACAAGTGGTGCAGAACAAATGTGTGTACCTAATTACAGGTGCATACAGACATGGGAGAAGACGCCAGGAAGAGCTGCACCGGGCGGCGGGGTTAAGTCCCATTAACATTGTCGTAGAATAACGGACAAGGAATATGCAGGAAATGGTTAATCGTTAATTGGACGATGATGTCGTCCAAATGAGTGAACACAACAGAAGATGAATAAGTCGCGCCAGATTTCCGAGCTGCGCTGGGCTTTTAGCTGGCGGAGCTGAAGTGCCGTTTTACACATGAGAATAGAAGTGTTTTTTACCCTAAACCAAATAAAAAAACCGACCAAGAAAAAGATTACCTAATTGAGAAACCTCATCGATTTCTACAAAAATTCACCGATGAAGACCCCAAAATACCGAAGAAGACATCCAAGAAAAAACAAAAGACACGATTTTCACGCACTACATAATATACAAAAAAGACAATGATACTAAGCACATCACTAAAGTAATTAATAAAGTAATTATTACCACAACAGCAAATGCGCATATCATATCCAAGGACATTAATTGTTTTGGCTTGAACGCCATATTATATATATATATATATATATATATATATATATATATATATATATATATATATATATATATATATATATATATATATATATATATATATATATATATATATATATATAAACTATCTCAAAGAAAACTCATTGTAAAGCTTGCTTGGCGATTGCAAATGAAAATTTGAATAATGGCAACGTTCTGCGCACAAATCCTTTGGTAAGATGAAACTAAAATTGAACTTTTCGGTCGAAATCCAATCATGAAGGATTGGAGAAAAGAGTGTCCAGCTTACGCGCCAAAGAATACGATCCCTACAGTCAAATTCGGTGGTGGGTCAAATGTGGTATGGGGTTGTTGCTACTCATTAATGGTTGGAAGAATGGAGGTAGTCGAAGAATGAAGGAACGGCGAAATGTACAGGGAAATTTGGGAAAGAAATTTGTTATCTAGCGTTGGTTCTCTGAACTTGAAACCAGGATGGGCAGTTCGACAAGACAATGACCCCAAGCATGCAGCAAACAAACTAAGAATTGGTGGCATACAAATATAATTAATGATTTGGAATGGCCAAGTCAATCTCCTGACTGAATCCCATCGAAAATCGGTGGAGAGAATTGAAACTGATGGTCCAGAAAGAAGATCCACGGAACTTAGCAGATTTGAAGAAAATATGTTCGGATGAATGGAACAAAATCAATCCAAGCACCTGTAGAAAGATCGTAGGAGACTACTCAAAGCACCTGCAAGCTGTAATTGACAACAAGAGTTATACAACCAAGTACTAAAACATATTTGTATGAATGTGGTGTAAACTTTTGCGTTGTCAAATTTTACTACTGTTCTTATAAAGTTTTTCGTGTTCATTATTTTGATTTGCTGATCTTTACATTGTATTTATTACATAAAGTTCCACGTTACAAATTCATTAACCTGCGTTAACTAAAAGTATGTAAATTTCCATTTCTAGGTGTTGTAAACATTTGCTTTGCGGCCCACTTTATATAATATATATATATATATATATATATATATATATATATATATATATATATATATATATATATATATATATATGAATCCATTAAACCACATTGAAAGAGAAAATGAAATCATTTTTCCTTGCAGTATTATTTGTATTACCTTTTTTCGGAAAAATCCGTGCAGGAAAGCGATTCGAACCATGGACACTGAGGCAGCGAGCTCCGCTTTGATCACAGTTAAAAGTATGCCGTTAGTACACTATGCTGCGTAGCATAGTGGTTCTCTGCGTAGCATAGTGATCAAAGCGGTGCTCGCTGCCTCAGTGTCCATGGTTCGAATCACTTTCCTGCACGGATTTTTTCCGAAAAAAGGTAATACAAATATTACTGCAAGGACATTTATTCTGTTTTCTCTTTTAATGTAGTTTAATGGATTCATTTTTATCATTCTTTCGCGCTACTTTGAGAGGTATATACATATATATATATATATATATATATATATATATATATATATATATATATATATATATATATATATATATATATACACTGGGTATTGCAAAGGTCCTGTTACACTCGTTATGACGCTCACAACAAAGGAAACAATGATAGTTTTGATGCTGTTAGACACGTTTTTAGTGTTTTAAAGTATATTTTTTTGTTTAAATTGTAATATTAATCAATTCGGTCACCCTTGGTGGCGAACGCGCTCGAGGCGAGACCTGAAGTCCGCGCACACGTTGAGGACGAAGTCCTTCCTTATGCTGGCCTGCACTTGGCTGACGGAGGACTTCGGCTCATCGACGTTGCTGCGGCGGATCTTATAGTCTTTTCCCTCTGCATGCGCCCACACACGGTTGACGGAAAAGTTCAGCTCGTCGACGTTGCTGTGACGGACCTTGCAGTCCTTGTCCTCAACATGCGCCCACACGCAGTTGACTGAAAACCTCAGCTCATCGACGTTTCTGTGACGGACCTTGCAGTCCTTGTCCTCAACATGCGCCCACACGCAGTTGACGGAAAACCTCAGCTCGTCGACGTTGCTGTGACGGACCTTGCAGTCTTTGCCCTCTGTCTGCGCCCACACGCTGTAGTCGGGGGACTGCGGCAGCTAAAAGTCCTTCGGCCAGAAGTTCATGTTCGATCCAACCACTCTTGCACGGGATTGGCTGTATGGGCCGGGGCACCATCCTGCTGAAAGACGTACCCCGCCTTCTTCGTGATCTTTCTTACCCAGGGCAGAACTCTGATGCCAATATTTCCGTAGAATCGGACGTGGTGGGTATGTAACCGGCCTTATTTTCTCCTTTTAAGATTAAGATGAAAATAAGGTACATTATTGTTGGATTGACAATTTTAGTGACAAGAAATCATTTGCATAGTTTTAATTAGTAGGGATACATAGAGTTTTAAACAGAAACATATCATAAAATAAAAAGAATAAGTTAAAATGATTTATATGAAATAGTTTTAAGAAATACAATGATGGGAAATTAGATAAAATATAATTATAAGAACTGTTTAATAGCTTGTATTAGGTTGAGGAATAAGTTCTTGCGTTTTTTTTAATGTTGTGTTGATTTAAGTTTTGTTGACGTGATTTGTGCACATATTAAGAAACAACAATAAATAATGAGAACAAAATTTGCAAAGGTTAAGCTACGTCTCTTAACAGCGTAGACTATTAGGCTTTTGCTTAGGCTACGTCTTGAAGTTAAGTAATAGGTCATTGCGGTTTATTTAAAAGTTGTGTTAATTTAATTTTTGTTCTGTACCCTCAAAATGGAATGTCAAGTTGAAAGAAAGGCGCATTTTCGACACTTGTTGTTATTCATTTTCAATCGAGACGGGAACAATGCAAACGCAGCCAAAGCTCGTCGCGATATTTGTGCTGTGTATGGAGAAAATGCTTTATCAGAAAGGACACCTCAATGATGGTTTTCGCGTTTCAAAAACGGTCATTTCAATCTTAATGACAAAGAACGTTCTGGTCGCCCCATTAAGTTGGATGAAGATCGATTGAACGACCTTCTTCATGAAAATCCTCGTCAATCGACTAGAGAATTAGCTCTACAATTAGCGTGTGATCAAAAAACTATAGTGAATCACCTTCATTCGATAGGAAAATTTCAAAAACTCTGTGCATGGGTTCCGCACGCTTTGAGCGAAAGCAACAAACTTCAATGCTCCATGATTGCCGCAGGTTTGCTTGCTCGTCACAAGGCTACTCGTGGATATAAGGACAGATTTCTTCACCGCATCATCACTGGCGACGAAAAGTAGTGTGTTTATGTCACCATAAACCATCGAAAACAATGGCTTAGTCCCAATAAAAAACCACTTCCGCGATTAAAGCAAGGACTTCATCCATAAAAGACGATGTTGTGTGTGTGGTGGGATTGTGAAGGCTTCATTCTTTATGAGTTCCTTGCGAACAACGAGATTGTCAATGCAGAACTCTACGCTCAACAAATGTATCGACTCGCCGAAGCTATTCGTGAAAAGCGACCTCATCGACGTTATGGAGTCCTTCTGCAACACGACAATGCTCGTCCTCACATTGCCAATATGACAAAAGACGCCATCCAAACGCTTAATTGGGAAATCCTGCCGCATCCTCCATATTCGCCAGACTTGACTCCATTGGATTTCCATCTGTTCCGTTTCGTTTTATACTGATGTGGAATTAAGAACCTGGTTAAACGAATTCTTTGAGTCAAAATCCAAAGATTTTTATTGCAGAGGCATCGGAAAACTAGTTGAACGTTGGGAAGAAGTCGTAAATAACAACGGAGAATACATTATTTATTAAATTGCATATTGTTATCAATTAAATATGAAGTTTTCTAAAATTGTTAATGGTAATGAATAAATTTGATAAAACCGCAAGAACTTATTCCTCAACCCAATAGTTTTCTAATAAAATTAAAACCAAACATGGCTTTTCGGACTTATTTATTCAAGATTTATTAAGGACTGAATATACATATGGGATTTTACATATTTGTAAAATAAATAGATAATAGTAGGGAAAAAACATGAAATTAAGCGAAGGGAAAGTTATAATTTGAAGAAAAAGTTGTGGAAAAATGCGGAAATCAGATATTTACATAACTTGCATAATATTTGAAGACTATAACAATACATTTTAAAATTAATAATTTATAATAAATAAATCTAAATATAATACAGGGATACTTTTCATTTTATTATTGTATGCTTAAGTAGTTATATTAATTAATTATAAATATATTACATTTATTATTCTATCACTTTACTTATATATATAAATTCATTTTATAGTTATTATTTGTAATTTAGGTGTTTGTATATGGCACTTTAATATTATATTGTTTATAATATATGATTATGATTACGTTAAAGTGGGTGCGTGTAGGGAAGGACGATAAAGTGTCTGGATAGATAGAGAAAATAGACAAGCGGTGAAAAGAGAAAGAAGTGTGGTAGGGTGCAAAGAGATGCTAGAGCCTGGTGATCAGACCTATCACTTTCATTATTTTTTTGTAGCGCGTATTCTGAGTTGTTTCTGTTGTTGTTTTTTTGTTTTTGGCGTTCAAGCCATTTGTCTTAATTACTTTAGTTTAGCTTTGTGGGTGTTGTGCATTGCTTATTTGTTTATGTTTTTTTAAACTTTTAAGTATTCTTTTTATGTGTGTGTGTTTTAGTTTTCTTGTTTTTTCTAAGTCGGTGAAGTTCTTGTTGTATTCGGGGTTTTCTTCTTTCTTGGGTTAGTGTTGTCTTCATCGGTGATTGTTTGTTATTATTGTGAGTTTTGGTCTCGATTTGGTTGGTTTCTTTGATTCGGTTAGATACTACATCTCGCCATGCCTTGAACGGCACTTCGTCCCCGCCAGCCACTCGGTTGGCGGAGCTCGGAGATCTGGCGCGACATTCTGCTCTTCTGTTCTGGTTAATCATCTGAGTAATTTCTTCACTCAGCTCTCGATTAACCAGATCGTGCATCTTCCGGGTCCGTTCTTCTATGACTTTGTTAATGGGAATTATCCCCGCCTCTCTGTGCAGGTCTTCTCGCCGTCTTTTTTCTTGCCTGCGTGTACCTGTGATTAGGTACATGCATTTATTTTGCACTACTTGAAGTCGCCTCTTTTGTGTTTTCGAGACACAAGAGAGGGTGGAGGCGGGTTACTCAACGTAGGTCTTACAAGGGCATTGTAGATCTTCTTCTTGTTGCTTTCACGTAGATTCCTGAACGAATATAGAGTTCTGACAGCGGCCGAGGCTCGAGAAATTCTTTCTTCGACGTGCTTCGCGTACCCGGTAGAGGTGATTTTCATACCGAGTACATTGCACTCGTTGGTATAGGAATATCGAGTATCCCCCACTCGCACGTCTGCTCTTAGGGTGGGTCCAATGGGGACCACCTTGAACTTCTCTTGGTTTGTTCTTATTTTCCATTAAGCCTCGTAGTTGTTCAAATTTGCGATTTCTAATGCTGCCATGCGAGCTTGCCACGGTGCATTCCTCCATGGAGATATGATTATCTGGCTGAAATCATCGGCATATTGAATATTCAGGAAAGAGGAGGACACAGGGGCTGGGACATCCGCGGTGTATATCGAGTAAAGGGTGGGGGACAGACACCCCCACCACCCCCTGCGGAAGGCCCGCAGTGAGCGGAAACTTTGGTCCGTCCGTGCACCCTAGACTGACATACGCCGCTCCCTCCATGACGTAGTCACAGAGAGTTCTTTCCAAGTTCTCACTTAGATCCAGCCGTAAGATCTTATACTGCATGCCCCGCTGCCACACCTTATCAAACGCCTTTGATAAATCCCGACAAACAATATCCACGTAATTCCTGTCCCGTTTGGCTTAGGCAAGCTTTTCCGTAATGACATTGATTGCCATTTCCGTACTTTGCTTCTTTCTAAACCCGTATTGGCAAGGGTTGTAGAGGAAGTTCTCTTCCAGGTGAGACACCAGCCTCCCGTTGAGGATCTTCTCAAAGAGTTTCCCGCCAAATTCCAAAAGTGAAATTGGGCGGTAGCTCTCTCTCAACATTGGGTCCTTTCCATGCTTGGGCAAGAAGATCATCTTTGCCGTCTTGTAAGCATCTGGAAAGTACCCCGTATTCATTTCAATGATGTTGGCTGGTGCCTTTTCAAAGTTTAGCTTCGTAAGCCCCGATTAGCCTGGGGGTTTTTTGGCGGAATGAGCGGAGTGTGCCAAGAATCTCTTCTTCGGTGATCTCGGCGTCTCCGTCAGGCAGTCTATCCAGCTGGTGATGAGGATGCGTTCTATGTATCTCCGCGTTAAGCTCGTCTACGATATTATTTTTAAACTCTATGTTAAAATCTTCGTTTTCTTCTTCGGGTATACTGAAGATTCTTTCCCAATAACGCCGGAATATTAACTCGATGTTTCTGTCATCTGTTTCAATGGATCCATCTTCTTTTTGGATTTCCACTTTCTTCTTTTTCCAGATGATCCTCTGAGACTTCTGACTCTTCCAAAAGTCTTTGGGGGATGTATCTCGATCGAGGCTCTCGATCGCATCGTCCTATTGTCTCTGTTGTCGTTCGAGGATCAACTGGTTGAGCTCTTCCTTGATCTCTCTACTTCGTTGTAGCGAGTCAACTGATGCGTTTCTGATATTTAATTCGTACATTACTCTCAATTCTCTATAGAGTTCTTTCATGTACCCAGTCCATCTGTATGTTGAGATGGTTTTGATACTGGGTTTTGGGGATGCAAGCCCTATCTGCATTTATAAGTTGTTCGATGAGGTCGTCGAGTGCCTCGTCTATCTCCTCGAGAATTGCCTCGTCCAGATTTGGTGGACGGTAGGCCTCGAGAAGACCCACGTACCATGCCCAGTCTGCTCTCATGTAGTCTTTTCTGACTGGAGCTGGGACTTGTATGGGGTTCCTCTTGATGGTAAGTAGGATCCCTATATGATCACTACATGGTACCTGGACTGGTTCCATGTAGTAATTGAACGGCAGCTGACGATTAGATAGACAAATGTCTGGTTTTGTGGCACTTCTTCCTCGGATATAGGTTGGGAAGTCCGGGCCTATTCTCTGGACCATATTTTGGTCCATCATAGTCTCCAGGCACCTTCCAGTTCCGTTGAAGAACCTGTACCCGGATTCCGACATCTGGCATTAAAATCTCTCACTAATATGGTGGGGGCTCTTCTGCCAAATAGGCTAGAGAGAGAGAATGGATAGGCAAATATCCTCGTCTCGGCGGCTGGTACCCGGTGGCGATGACCAGCTTACCTATATCGAGTTCGACCTCTATTGCAAGATAGGATTCTTCGAGGTTTCTTACTGGCTTGTACTTGATCCCTCTTTTGATGGCGATGGCGGCACCGTCGTACCGCTCTTGAGAGTAATTTGTAATTAACACTTCGTAGTTCCAGATCTTCATTTTGGAGCTACGAGTGTCAATCCCATGTTCAGAAATTAAGATGACATCTGCATCAATCTCTCTGAACAAATTTTCTTAGAGGGTTCTTTTAGCTGTCCAGCCGTTGGTGTTGATTTCCAGAATTCTTAGTGCGTTCCGTTCCAGTGTGAGATGTATTTACCTGTGTTTCTTCTTCGTCTTTTTGTTCTTTTCGGCCTGTGGGGCGGGTTTGGCGTGCCCAGGCTTTTCGCTCTTCGGGGGAGGACTAGGAATTTTTGATTGACTCTTTGTCGCTCTAGTGCGAGTGCATGGGCCCTCGTTACTATCCGAAGATGTGGTTTCTTCTTCTTCTTTGTATTCGTTTACATCATCGTCTTCCTCTTCAGATTCCTCCGATGAGGGAGATTTGATTACCTCTTTCAGTCCGGTGGCTTTTTCTTCTTAGTTGTTCCTGATCACGCTATCCTTGAATGCCTTGGAGCATTCGGGGTCAGCGGGTACAATGATGGATGGCAAGTTATTTGCTTTAAGTAGTGCGTTTAGAACCTGGTTGTAGCATACAAGTTTTACCGCATTTGCCACGTTTGAATGTGTAATGCAAATTAATATTTTTGCTTTTGCACTTAGGTCATTTGTGAAGACCATCGGTGAGGGGGTTGCCATTGCTGAGGCCATCCCTTCACTTTTCTTCACAGTGCTCGCGTAGTTGGTCGATATTTTCTTCTTTTCTTCTTCTTCCATTTTCTTTATTATGTCCTTTCTTTTGGGGCAGTTCATGCACTTTTTTTTCTGTGCTTTTGCAGGAGTCGTATATGTGACCCTCTGTGGCGCATTCGCTACACCATGTTGTTCCTTTTGGGGGGCAATTGGCGGTGGTGTGTGCTTCGATCGCATAACAGACAAAGCACATCTGGATGCTGTGGTACTTTTCGTGTTCTATGTTACAGCCTGGTATCCTCATGTTAAAATCAAGGAGTGCCTCCGTTGCCGCCTTGTGGGCCATTTCGGTGGTCTGAAATGTCACCTTAAAGACATGGGTGTGGTCACGGAATTTGATCAATTCCTTGATCTTTGCCCATGTGTGGTTCTTTTCGACCTCGCTTTTTATGTCAGCGGGGGAGTTCTCCCCCACCCAGCTCTCTACCTTTCGACAAATGACGCTTCTGTTGGCAGAGATTGCTCGTGGGGTCTTTGCTTCCATGTCCAGAGTCTTTAGTACTTCGGCCCCTTCATCGCAAAGGAGCCGGTCCACATCTTTGTTTTCACCGCACATCGCGATGAATCCGTTTGGAATGTCAATTAGTTTGATCAGTGCGATCCTTAGGTTCGCGAATAGGGATTGGCACACTGTCTTTTTCTCGGGGGTTTTCTTTCCTGGTATGGTCCGTAGGGGGACCCTCTTAGGGAGGGCCTCCATCGTCGTAGGCGTCTTCTTTATTTTCTTTCTCTCTGTAAGACATGTGTAATTAATATGTTATGGGTGAGAAAAAGTGATCAAAAGTGGTAAAGGAAGTAGAGTCAAGGGTGAGTTTGGAACTTTGATGTGAGAAAAACGCTCCCGTCCAATTTCCTGTTGTTTCCCCACTCGGATGGTGCCGGGATCATGGGTGATGATGGATGGGGGATGATTCTCGAGTGGAGACCTCAGGGGGTTGAGCTTGGTGGACTTTATGCATAGCGGCCGAATCAACGACCGCTAAGTTTTTGCCACCCCGTCACGGGTACGTACGTTAAAACTGCATCCAACTACATAGAGACGGAAGTACTTCCCTCTATGATTCTGGCCGGGTCCCCCAGGCGATGAGGATTTCTCCTCCGCCCGGGACTCGCAGTTTTGCCCCAAATTCGAGAAAATTTCTGACTTGTGCTTCGGCTGTGGGCTAGTCCTCAAACCAGTTTCCACGCAAACCCTTAATTATGCCAGTCCAAGTGGCCGACATAGTTAAGACGAAATTAATGAAGGGCACTCATCCGAGCAGGTTCCCACGCAGGGTGGTGGACGGGAGCAATGAGGTGACTAAGCCCTCATTTTATTCCTTCACTCGCAGCGAAAAGATATCTTAAATCTTTGCGAATCAATTGAGATCCTAATGATTCCCAGGACAGTCGCGTTCTTAAGTGGCGAGGCTCAAAAGTCGGTATTTAAACACGCGTAAAAAATCGCTCTTCAGAATGTAGTAAGGCAATGCTTACGCAGTCGAATATTCGCCCAGCGTTTATAATTGTAATTATTCAAAATTATTAAAACTATGAAAAATATGGAAATAATTACTAATAAAATAATATGCAAATATAAGATTAGGAAATATCAAAATAATGCGAAATACAATAAATGTTAATTACATTTATTTAATCAATAAAACGGCAATGTTTGATGGGTAACTAAATAGTTTGGGTAAAAAATGCTAAATTACAGAAACTGATATTCAATGGGTGAGCTGTACAAATTTACATTTTTACCTTTTTATATTTATACATGCCGCTACATGCTAATGAACAAAGGAAACTTTCTTGTGAAGGACTTTGAACAGTTCGTTATATATGAAGTCAAAGTTTTGATGCAACTGCAAAACAGTCTCTGGAGCATCCTCGATGACTTCCCAAAGGACATTTTTTGTTGTTAAATTTCTTGCCATCTTCATAAACGTCTCTCTTCAGGATATTCCACATGTTTTCTATTGGATTTAGGTAAGTGTTGGGAGTCAGTCCATGATTGAGTCTCCTATAAATCCTTTCGATTTTAACCATTTCTTACGAAAATTGCAGATATGAATAGAAGCATTATCATATGTGAAAACAAGTGACTTTTTCATCCTCATTGGCTGACTCTTGAACCAAGGTACGAAGTTTTTCTCTAGGAACTCTCAGTATGCCTTCAAAAATATATTTTGACCCCATCACCATCTTCGAAAGGTCCTACTAGCTCATCTCCAACAACTGCAGCCAAAATCATCAGTCCTCATCATCCTTGTTGTCGCTTAGTGAATTGCTTTACCTGATGTCCCTTAGCTCCCCAGCCGTTAATCCAACCAGTGTGGCCAATCAATAGTGACTATTGACTCGAGAGTGAAAATAACTTTGGTCCAGTCATTTTTCACGTATTTCTACGTCCACATCAAACGTTTTCCTTTGTACTCTTTGGCTAGGAACTGGTTTTGGTCTTATTTCTAAGGATAGACAATTTTCTGAGAGCCTTACACATTGTTTGTCTCGAGACCGAAAAAGCCGAGGCTATTTGAAAATGGCTTTGCTTCTAGCAGGGTTGTTTTTTAGCACCTTCTCTTTTGAGTTGACAAAGATCTCTAGGTGTAAGAGCGAGAAAGTCTGGTTGAATCCATTTCTTTCTTGGTGGACTGCCATTCTCCACAATTTTCTTCACAGTGCGATAATTACTATTCAAACCTTTTGAAATTTGCAGAGAAGACTTTCCCTACCTAATTCGTTCTTAAGAAAGCTTCTTTTTACTCGCCATTTTATCAAAAACTGCTTCTTGCTAAAGATCTCTAGAGGGTCGTTGTAATTGAATTTTAAAAAATCAACCATAAACTATATAATACCTCCGATATTCTTTTTAGTATCTACTAAATTTGTGTTTATTTCACTCATAAATGTTTCCGAAACAAAAGTATTTCATAAACTATTTCTGGAAAATGAAAAGAGCTAGAGAGGTATTGCATATTATCTCGAGACGTATTGTATGCAAAATAGAGTGAGCTCCAGTATACCCCGACCCCCGCCTACCTAGCCATTGAGAAGTGAATCAAACCATACGATGTCGCCAGCAAAGCGAAGATGAGTAAACGTCTTTATTAACCCTAATTCCCAGGCAGGAGGAACTAAGATTGTCTCATCCACGTAGTTTCCACGCGTCGCAAAGTATGACTATATCGGACCGCACTTATGCTCTAAATGACTGTAGAAGCCTTTTCCCAGACACTCAAATATAGGACATGGCTCGTAACTCACCTAGAGAGGTAGGTCCACTCTATAACCTGCTTGAGTTATATCGAAAGTTTTATCCCTTTGATGCCCGAATTGTATTATAAATAAACAAGGTCAACAGACCTCAGTCGCGTGCTCTCAATTATGACATTATGACCATATGACCTTACGACCTCCAAAACTTTCAAAAATTCATTGAAAAGTAAAATGGCGACGTTCTCTCTCTTACTCCCCTCCAGGACTTCTCCGGTGACTGTACATACCAATCCTGGATAAGCATCGCCTGCCACAGATAGGACATTGAAAATTTGGGGTAGGTTGGGATGGTGGCTTTTGCTGTCTCGCACGCTTCTCGTGTTGGTGTTCTCGTCGGTTGTTTTTAAAACCACCCACTACCTCATGGATGAGTCGTCTCGAATTCACCCTGTTTGAAGCCAACTCCTCCAGATTTGGATGGTCAACCATGCATTTCTTCAGCGCTTTCTTGATTTTATCTTTGAATCTGAGCTTGGGACCACCCGCTGCCCCCATTTCATCATGAAGCTGACCATACAGCACTCTGCGGGGTGTCTTTCTTCAGGCATGCGGATGACGTGACCCAGCCATCGCAGGTGGCATTTAGCAATGATTGCCTCGATGCTGGTGCTCTTGGTTCTCTCCAGTATCGAGATCTGTGTCATTCGATCTTGCCATGTGATACCAAGGATATTTTGCAGGCATCTTATGTGGAACAACTCTAGAGGCTTTACGTTTCTTCTGTATGTCATCCATGTTTCACAGCCAAACATGAGAGATGATAGACATACCGCATTATACATGATCATATTAGTGCTTAGTTTCAAGTCTTTATTTTGATAGACACTTGTAGAGTTGACCAAAGGATGCTGCTGCTTGTCTAATGCAGTGCTGTATTTCAACATCCAAATGTTTGTCATTGGAGAGGTAGCTACCAAGGTATTTAAAAGATGTAACGTTTGCGAGATTCTCACCAGCAATTTGAAACCCTGGGAGATTAGGAGGTGCTTCATCAGACCACTGCCTGAGTATTTCTGTTTTCTTTATATTTACAACAAGGCCAAATCTGGTGTATATATCAGTAGCAGTTGTCAAGACATATTTCAGTGCCTTTGGTGAGTTAGCCACCAGAGCACAGTCGTCTGCATACTGTAGGTCCAGAATGTGGTCTCTTAAGAGCTTGGTGCATGCATGAAATTTCCTAATGTTAAAAAGGCTGCCATCTAGTCTGAAATGGATGGTTATTCCGCTTTTCTCACGAACAGTACGGTGAAGTAGTGTAGTGACACATACTAGGTACACGTTGAACAATACTGGGGCCATCGCACACCCTTGTTTCACCCCAGAGTTAACAGCGAAAGGAGTTGACTCCAGCCTATCCATTGTCACTTTGGCATACATACCGTCGTGGAAGTGTATTTCAATCTTTACGAATTTTGGTGGGCATCTGGAAATACGCATAATCACCCAGAGAGTTTCCCTGTTTACAGTGTCAAAGGCCTTCATGAGGTCAATGAAAACCATAAACAGGTCTTTGTTTTGCTCTCTAGATTTTTCTTGCAGTTGCCGGGTTATGAAAATCATGTCAACTGTACCTTGATTCTTGCGAAAACCACATTTCGATTCCGGGAGTAGGTCTTCTGTGATCTAAAATGTTATTCTCCGCAAGATAATTTTAGAGAGGACTTTCGAGGCAACAGAAAATAGCAATATACCTCTGCTATTGCCACAAATGTTTTGGCTGCCCTTGTCTTTATATATTGTCATGATACTAGCATCCTCCCACTCTCGGGGCACTTGCTCCCTGTTGCATACCTCCAGGATGAATTCGTAGAGGTTATGTTTAAGCAAGTATTCCCCCCCCTGCTTTAAGATCTCTGTGGGTATGTTGTCAGAGCCTGAGGATTTGTTGTTTTTATGTGACTTAATTTCCCATAGCAATTCATTGAAGATCCGTCTCGTGCGTTAATGGACACTCATATAATTCAAGTAGGACAGTGTTATCGGTTGGGTTTGCTTGATTTAGTAGGTCTTAAAAGTGTTCGCCCCATCTTTGGATTATTTGAATTTGTTCTTTAAGTAGTGTAGTCCAATCAACTGTTTTCAGTGGAGTAAATGAACAAATTTGGGGACCATAAAATCTTTTCACAGCATCATAGAACTGGTTAATATCATGAGAATCTGCATATCCCTAAATTTCTTGTCCCCTTTGCGTCCACCAGGCATTCTGCAGACTCCTCAATGTTCTTTGCACTTCACTCCTCGTGTTCTGCCAGTGCATTTTCAGGGCTTAAGAGTTTAGGTCTTTTGGAGAGGCATAATGAGCTTTATGCATACAATCAAGTAGAAGAAGGGTGGCTTTAGTATTCTCATCAAGCCAATCTTTGTGCCATTGAATTTGGTTCCTAAGTTACTTTTCTGTTACTTCTAGGACCGTAGTACTAAAAGCATCCCAGTTGCTTTGTAATGGAATTGTCATTTAACTTAAAAGTTTCCTTAGTCAGTTCTACAGCTATGGCACCATGGAAATTATTTCTTAAGTTCTTCCTTTTAAGATTGTTGGTGTAAAGTCTCTTTTTATTTGATTTTTGTCGATGCATAAGATGACGGATGGATAGTTTTAGAGTAGATCTAATTAGCCTATGATTTGTCCAGCAGTATGTTCCACTCAGTGCTCGCGTGTGAAGGATATCTTGAAGATTCTTTCTCTTAACTATAACATAATCAATGAGATGGGTGCAACCAGGAAGTCTTGTATTTATCTTTTTGTTAGAATATAGTGTTGGTGATGGCTATACGTCACTAAAATATAATAACCCTTAAATCAATATATATTAAGAGTCAAAGTTAAGGACGTGAAAGTGTTAGAACGTCGTTTGTCTTTGAAGATGATACGTTCGTTAGCAGACCAAGAGGCAAACAAAGTAAACACGAGACAGAATTATTAAATTTGGTTATATCACATTACAAATACTTTTTCATTCACTAAATGAAGATTATTTGGGAAAATAAATAAACCATTTAGTTAATTTTTATAGCTTTATCTTTTAAATGAAATACTTATTTATTTATTAAGATATTATACTAGTGCATATATTAAACATAGATATAAAGGTAGGTTTGTAAACCTAAACTTAAGGTTTCAAACAAGTAGAGGGCAAGGGCGGGTTCTTCAGTAGCTAAAAAAAAATTACTGCCTAGGTATGGGTGGGTAATATAAGGAGTTACGGGTAGTGGCCGAAGAATGGGGGTCCGTACCCACCTATATGTAGATTGTGTTACAGACTTTAATTTTCATTTATGATCTTAGGAATTGCCCTCAATTAAGGATCAAATGCTTAAATTTTAAGAGAAGTTATAAAACTTTACTAAGTTTCTTATATTTGTGCATATATATATATATATATATATATATATATATATATATATAAGAGGAAAAGTCCCTCCAATCACCTGTGGCGTTTTGTGATAAAATGATAAATGGTTATTGCATTGATGGTTTCCTATGGTTCAAATCACTTACAAGTGCCTTTGAATGGTTAAATGAGGCTTTTGCCACTAGATGGCACCCCCCAGCGCCAAATCTGATGGCAGATTTGAAATCTCCAGGGTGAATAACCATATGCTCCATGGTCCTCAAGAAGCGAGTCTACGTGCACGGATTAGCCGTGATGTGCGTGGAAATTTATATACATGAGAACAGAGTGCGATTAAAGTTGGCCGAAACAATCTACAATCTTGGGGGTTCAGGGGTATCAAAACTTAGTTAAACAAAATAAACTTTATTTATAAGAAACTAATATATATATATATATATATATATATATATATATATATATATATATATATATATATATATATATATATATAGAGAGAGAGAGAGAGAGAGAGAGAGAGAGAGAGAGAGAGAGAGATACAATATACAATTAGGTTAGGTGCAAACTACGGGAGGAACAGGGGAAAGAGTTTGGACGCGGCAATGAAATACAAACAAACGCACGCTGGTCACAAGTCGGGAGGCTTGAGTCACGAACGAATCACGTAGTTTCGATTTAGCGGGAAGGTCTTCGGGGAGTGGACGGAGAGAGAGAGAATCCTGTCAACGAGGAGTTATTACTACGGGTGAGTAGTAACTGAGGGAGTATGTCACCGAGCTAAAAGTGATCCCGGGATTCAGACAATAGCCTCTAGATACTAGGTTATTAATTAGCTTAACGGGATTCCTGCCTCGGAGAGGGATCCGATCGGGAGAGTTGCGCGATGCGTTCGGTTAAAGCCAAAACGGGCGAATACTGGCGATGCACGCGGAGTCGGGACCATACTAAATTCTTAATTCCATCGTCTGGGTATTGATACGAGTCAGCCGGAAGCGGCTTGCCCTGGGCGCTGAGGAAGAGATTCCCAGTTATCAAGCGGGTCACCGGAAGGACAAATCTCGGCTTGGTTCACGGCGTCGCGGAATCCCTTCGCTACGCTCGACCCTTGGTGTAACCAGCACGGCGTCTTATCGCCGGAAATGCTTCTGTCGGCTGTAGATTGAGAGTTTTCTAGGCCGCTCTCTCTCTCTCTCTCATGGAGACATCTCGTGGCTCTCTTCTATGACATGTTAAGTTAGGTTAACATAAGTTAGGTTAGGTTAGGTTCAACCAACCTGACCTGACCTAATCTAAACTTTTTTATGTGTCAGGATCGATTCGGTTTGAGTGAGGGGACATTATCTTCTAGGATTGAAATTGGGGGGAGGGGGGCAATTAATTAGAAATGATGTTCCTAGTGGCCATTGTCTAGCATTAATACTTTAACCATGTCAACACAATATATTACAACTGTGGGGGCTGGAGGGGGAGAGGGAAACTTCAAAATCCTCAAAATCGAATTCGTACCGTTTGAAATATCAGAATTTAACCTCATTGTGATTGATTAGATGAAATCAAGACCACCATAATCAAACACACATATATCGCTTGGGTGGAGGAGGCGCTTTTTAAAATATTTAAAGCCAAAACCAACGAGGGAATCCCCACACAGAAAGTTTGTAAAGAATCTATAAAGTGGTGAAAATAGATGAAGTGAAAATGTGAGTAAGATATATAACCCAAGATCCTGTTGCAGGCATTGAGAGCCACAGAGGCGCTGGGGCTAGGGAGAAACGCAATCATCTAAATATCATTTACAGCATGGTTGTTTATCTATATCTAACACCCCCTTGGGAGGGGGGGGGCGCTGGAGCACAATAAATTACAAACTAGTACTTAACTATTCATGATTCATAAAAGGGAGGCGTAGCAACAAACTATTACTAACGAGCTTACCACTATTTATCTCTCTCTCTCTCTCATATATATATATATATATATATATATATATATATATATATATATATATATATATATATATAGATATATATAAACAATATATATATATATATATATATATATATATATATATATAGATATATATATATAGATATATATAAACAATATATATAATCTATTTGTCTGTTCGATCAGGGGAACATGAGCTGGGTTTAGACCGTCGAAATTTATTATCTATAGCGTTGGTTAAACAGTAATTTGTAAAAATTTCAACCTGTAGCTTGCTTAAGAATTTTCGTTAATTTTTTACCCGGGCATCGCCGGGTACCTGTGCTAGTTACCATTAATTAATTTCAAGTATGAATCTTCCCTTGATTTGTCCTTTGCCATCAGTGTACCTCATCCCCTTGGGACAGTTCCTGATCGAGGGCGAACACATTTTTTTTCAGCGTTGTTAAACATCCCTGAGTGTGGTTAGTTGCCGGATGGGCTACCGATACGGGTCGACTTTGCAAGGGGGTGCTTTGTAGAGAGTCGTGGTTCGAATCCCATGCTAAACAAGTAGCCACTGAGATATCTGGCGGTGGGAATCCGTGGTAAATCCTTAAAATCAAATCTCATTCCTTTGGATGTCTCGGTGAAGGTACAGATGCCCTTGCTAGGGACTGTGACCAACTCAAAAGACTTCCATAATGAAAAACAGACACTAGAACTAAAAAACTAGAAAAAAACACTAGACACTAAGAGTAAAAACAAAGAAACCAATGCCAAATTTCCTCCCCCCCCCCCAGGGGAAACATTTTTAAAAATATTCAAATCTGGCATAAATTTTGTGCGGAATCGAGTTCCTTTGAGAGGAGCATATTACCACATCTGCCCTCCTTGCTTCCCTGCACCCCCCCAAAAAAAAAAACCTGTACTACTAGAAACCTCTAGATAAGACCTAGTGCCACAGAAATGAAAAATGTTGCTCGGCAAAAATGTTTCCTTAAATAAATGAATTAATTCGTTAAAAAAAAGTCAGTTTTATATAGTCGGTCCCGGCCGAATTTCACGGTTGGGTTTCACTTTTGAGTCCGACGAGAGAACGCTGGGATCTCCAGGAAAGGGGGATCTAGGTCGTTGTAAGGGGTTAAAAACAGTACTTTATTACTTCGTTTGTTTACATTTAGTATAAGAATGGAAGACCAAGAAAGAATGAAAGAACGAATGAAATAAAAGGGGAAAAGAAAGCATGTTTGTGAATGCCAGACGTGTTCCCCAATACATATCTTCCCTATTTGTCTACCTCATGAGGGCACGGTCGGGATCTCTCTGTGTGCGTTTAACTCAATTTTACTAATCGTCAGAAGTGTTTTTTTTAACGTGTATAGTTTTCACACATTTACATAAATTGAAGTTATTGGTAAAATCGAATGAATTATGTACTTATCTACCTATTTACTACTATTTCACACTTTAAATGACTTGTTCGTTTGTTTGTTGACTCCACATTCTTGTATATCGTTACATTTTCTTTTAATTTTCATTATCCTTTGTTATTTCTTCATGTTTCTAATTAAGATAATCTTTTTCTCGCTCGGTTGCTTTTGATCTCTGACCTGTGACAACCTTTGCCTAAAATAGAAATAATAGTAAATATATATATATATATATATATATATATATATATATATATATATATATATATATATATATATATATATAATTGCCAAGGTCCCACCAAGGTTACTCAGGGAGTTATTTTCTTTTGCCAATAACATCATAACTAATCCAACCATTCTAACGAAATTTGATACCCTTATGTTGTTTTACATTCTCTTTCGAATGATATAATTGTTAAGGTCCTCCTATGGTTAGCCATGGAATTAGTTTTTGTAAATAGCATCGTAACTATTCAGCTAATTCTAACGAAAGTTGAAACCCTTATGTTGTTTTTACATTCTCTTTCGAATGATAGAATTGCTAATGTCCACCCAAGGTTACTCCGGGAATTATTCAAAGTTTTCAAGTTCTTTTCGAGACTCTTTATTTCTCAAAGAGGATCTATAGGTTACCATGAGGTTCAAACCACGGGTCACTCGAGTCAATGTCAGCGACCGTGAAGTAAAAAAATGTATTTTTGATATTAGAGAAGATATTCAAAATGGAGCTGATTACTCTTAATCGGGCGTTTGCTACGCATCGGGGCAATGCCGTGCGTCCTTAACTCCATTCGCATCTTCATCGCTCAGCCGAGGACAAGATTGTGGCAGTTTTCTCGCGCTCGGTCCATTGTACTTCTTTAACTCTCTCTCGCTACTTTAGACCTTGTCCATTATATTTCCTCAACTCTTTGTTACTACTTTAGATCTTGTCCATTTTACTTCCTTAACTCTTTGTCACTACTTCAGATCTTGTCCATTATAACTCCTTAACTCACTATTTTCAATCTTGTCCATTTTAATTCTTCAACTCTTTTCACTACTTTAGATTTTGTCCATTTTACTTCCTCAACTCTTTTCACTACTTTAGATATTGTCCATTTTACTTTCTTAACTCTTTGACACTACTTTAGGTATTGTCCACTTTACTTCTTTAACTCTTTCTCGCTACTTTAGATCTTGTCCATTTCACTTCCTTAACTCTTTCTCGCTAATTTAGAACTTGTCCATTTTACTTCCTAAACTCTTTTTCACTACTTTAGATCTTGTCCATCTCACTTCCTTGACGTTTTCTCAATACTGTAAATGTGACACCACCTTACACACTCTCTGCCAGTACACTTAATTCACAAATTTGTTACCGAATATTATTTTACAATTACCATCTTTGGTAAAAGAACCAAATATGCTAAAAAGACTATAAAAATACTTTTCAGTGTTTTATTTAATATTTTTTTCTCACAACGTAAACAAAAAGCTCCCAGATGGTTATTTACAGGTATATTCATATACTCTATAGGTTTATTTAGCTACAGAAATTAATACGATAAAATGCGCCCCGTATAATAATAATAACAATAATAATAATATTAATAACAATAATATTAATAATAATAATAATATTAATAATAATAATATGAATAATAATAATGATAATATTATTATTAATAATAATATTAATAATAATAATAATCATAATATTATGATAATAATATTAATAATAATAATAATTCAGGAGCAGTATTTGGGAAGAAAGAAAAGTAGAAATAAAATATGAACAAAAATATGCTACCTGTTATTTTTCTAAGATCAGAAAAGTATTTTTCATCGGTTATTTAAAAGTTGAGTGTTTTTATGATAAATTGTGGTAAAATTTTGGTGCAAAACGCTACAAATTGCCACCAATTCTTCATCTACACATTCTCTCTCTTTACACTTACACATCCTTCCAGTGTCTTTAATATTTTTGATTCTAGATAATACAAAATGTAGTTGTTGACATAAGAATTTCCTACGTTGATTCATCTTATTTACCTCTCCTTCCTCTTCTCCTTTTCTTCTTCTTCATCTTATCCTTCTTTTTATTCATCATCATCTTTTTCTTTATTTTCTTCTTATTATTTATTATTATTATTATTATTATTATTATTATTATTATTATTATTATTTCTTTAAGCCCCGTTGAGTTAATCCTAGTTTGTTTCTTGAGTGTGTTTTGGAGATGTTCTTGGAACTTTCGTTGTCCGGAGGTAATTTCTGTTCATCCATGTTGTTCCACTCCCCCCCCCCTCCCGCCCACACAATCAGAGATACTTCAAAAAATTACACACCCTACAATCCCCCCCACCCCTTCCGCTCCCCCGACCCTAAAGAAGGAAAAATTCCCGCGAACCGAATTTTCTCAAATAGCCTCCAATGTAGACATGTGCGTACCTTATGTAAGCTTACGTGTATGTGTGAGTGGGCGTGTGGGGGAGAGAATTATGGGCACTTCTTCCGTTCAATGTGGATGGCTTTTGGAGTTGGACCGGAGGCAACAGAAGTGGGTGTAGAGGATCGGTCTTGATTCGTGAGTGTTTCCACTGCATTGCCCCCATCTTTGTCTGCCGCGCTGCCTCCAAGCGGTTACTCAATCAGCGTCTAAGACCTCCCGGCTAATAATAATAATAATGACCCTCCTCCACACACAACTCTCTCTCTCACACACACACACACACACATTACTACTCTTATACATTTACAGGCGAATGATGTTCTTGATTCCGTATGAATGTTAGGGAATATATATATATATATATATATATATATATATATATATATATATATATATATATATATATATATATATATATATATATATATATATATATATATATATATATATATATATATGTGTGTGTGTGTGTGTGGAAAACTCACAAAGTATCGCATGAGTAAGCAATAAATGCAACAAAGCCCACAGGGAAAATTAATAGGAGGATTCCAAGTACTTTCAAACTTTATTTCGAGTTCTTTATCATTTCTTGATAAAGAACTCGAAATAAAGTTCGAAAGTACTTAGAATCCTCGTATTAATTTTCCCAGTGGGTTTGGTTGCATATATATATATATTTAATTAAACCATTTAGAATTTATCATATTATTCATAAATATGTATGACAATAATGTGTGTTTCGCTCTGTTTGAATATTTTCTTAATATGTTTGAATTAATTAGTATTTTACTAAATTGGGTATAATTAAGATGGTATGTTTTCTAAAGTAAGAATTTAGCCAATACTTCTTATGTTTCAGCTTAGATTTATAACTACTGTGTATTCAATAGCCTTCTAAATGAGTAATACAACTAGAACTAAAGGATTTCTAAAGGCACAGTGAACACAAATGCAACATCTCCATCGTCAAGGGCTGCCATAAGTGGAAATTGTTAAAACCAGGTAAGCCCACCAAAGTCGCGTGCGCTCACTTATTCTGATTTATGACCTTCAAAACTTTCAATAATTCCAGGAATAACCTTGGGAGGACATTGGCAATTATATCATTCGAAAGAGAATGTAAAACAACATAAAGGTTTCAAATTTCGTTAGAATCGACCGAATAGTTATAATGTTATTGCCAAATGATTCCCCGACTAACCTTGGGAGGACTTTGGAAATTATATAATTGGAAAATGAATATAAAAAAACATAAGAGTTTCAAATATCGTTAGAATTGGTCGAATAGTTACAATGTTATTACCAAAAAAAAAAACAAAAAAAAACGGGGACCGACCGGTATAATGAAATATAGATTCGCACGCGACTAAAAATAAAATTCTCAAGATATACTTTCCAAACCACTATAAAACGATATCAAGAGATCAAGAGCTTTGTATCAAGGAAGAGAAGAGGCAGAAAACGTTTCACAACACCTAGATAAGATATTTCTCATTCGGTCCTCACTACAGAATCGCAGAAAAATATCTGAACTTGTTAGGGAGTTCAATTAAGAATTAAGCTAAAACATATCACCTAGAATAGTTAGAAAGAGACTTAAACATTAATGGATAAAATAATGTAAGGCGAGAAGTAATGGATATCTGTGGTCAACTGAAAAAAACTCTTCTTGAGTTTGCCAAATATCACAAATATCGGACACATTAAAATTATTCTCAAAAATTATCTGGTCAAATAAAAATTATTATCAGGTAAGTAGGAAAGAGTAGGGTTTTTTTTACATGTACTTAATGTAATTATATTTAAATATATCTTGGAAGAAAACTGAACCTTTTTTAGTATAATTTTACAGATTCTTTGGCGTTTCTCGGGCTACCTTTGTGAGACGAAGATAGAGAGAGGTATATTACCTTGCTTGTGTGGTAGCAACTGTAAAACATGGAGGTCGTTCGATCCTGGTATGGGGCAGTATGCATTTATCAGGCCCAAGGGCGATGTTTTTATGCCAGGGAAGAATAAAGACCATAACCTAGACCACCGAGTTGTCACGAGACTTAGAGACATCTATCAAGAAATTGCATCCCACAACATCAAGAAATGAAGTTATATTTCAGCTGGATAGTGCACCATACCATACATTCAACCACACCAAGAATTGGTTTGTAAAAATGTGGATCACCTTTATGGAGTGTTCACTACAGGGTAGACTTAAAGTTAATAGAACACCTGTGTGGAGTAGATAAAAAACGAATAAGGAGTACCAGAAGTACAAATAAAACAGAACTCTGAATGGGGAATGTAAAAACCATGCCACGAAGAATTATTGTTGTAATTAATGCAAAAATAAATCCAACTAAGCATTAATATGATAGAAAAAATAATAACAAATAAATATATATAATATATATATATATATATATATATATATATATATATATATATATATATATATATATATATATATATATATATATATATATATATATATATATATATATATATATATATATATATATATATATATATATATATATATACTGGATTTATTTATCACAGATGTCTAATTAAATTGTATAATTCCATAAGGTGCTTTATACTTTGAGCGAAACTATATATGTATATGTATATATATATATATATATATATATATATATATATATATATATATATATATATATATATATATATATATAAAATTGCCAAGGTCCTCCCAAGGTTACTCAGGGAGTTATTTTCTTTTGCCAATAACATCATAACTATTCCGACTATTCTAACGAAATTTGATACCCTGATGTTGTTTTACATTATATTTCGAATGATAGAATTGCCAAAGTCCTCCCAAGGTTATCCAGGGAAATATTTTGTTTTGGCAATAACATCATATCTATTCCGCCGATTCTAACGAAATTTTAACCCATTATGTTGTTTTACATTCTCTTTCGAATGATATAATTGCTAAGGTCCTCCTAAGGTTAGCCCGGGAATCAGTTTTTGTAAATAGCATCGTAACTATTCAGCCAATTTTAACGAAAATTGAAACCCTTATGTTGTTTTACATTCTCTTTCGAATGATAGAATTGCCAAGGTCCACCCAAGGTTACTCCGGGAATTATTCAAAGTTTTCAAAGTCGTAAGGACATAAATCAGAATAAGTGAGGGCACGCGACTCTTTGGTCAGCAGACCTTGTGTGGATGAAGTTCTCCTATCAGCTGTTGAGAAATTCTGCTTTCTCGAATGATAGACGAATGGTGGCTTTTAACGTTATGATAACGGATCCATCTTTCATCGCCAATAACAAGTCTGCCCAAAATGTTCCCTGAAGGTGTTGTGAAAGCAATGGCACAGCAAGCAACATGCCTTTGCAGATTTGCCGGAGACAGTTCGTGAGGGACCCAGTTTCCAATCTTTGGAACCTTTCCAATCCTTTTCAGTTGTCATATGAGAGTCGTGTGGTTTACGCTAAATTGTTCTGCGAGTTCCTGTTGTGAGAGCAGCAGCAATTGTTAGGAATCAAGTTCTTTTTTGATGACCTTCTCTTGGTCCGTCTTTTAGACTAAAATCTCCACTTCGGAACGTGAAAACCACCTTTTTCAGCTTCTTTCATTTACTACACGATTCCCATAAGTTCTCTAAATAGATCTTGCCGCTATAGTCCCATTAACACCTATATAAAACTCATAGAGTAAAACATGTCTAATGTAATAAGTAGATTGAAGGACCTAAAGGGTGAATACCGAAGAAGATTACCAAAAATATTTTTATAATCTGAAAGAAAAAGGTATAAAGTACTCATTGTAGAATTCCTAAAGGATAACAAGAGTATTACCACTTTAATAAAAGCTATCTAGAACTTTATCCTACAAAATAGGACATTACTTTCGTTTCAACACGATATATATAGTGTATATACTTCATGACTCGTGTGTAACTGTATTAATTATTTCCTATCATATTCAGTGTGCGTACACATGAATATGGAAAAAAAAATAGAAGTGAAACTGAATAAGAAAATGAACTGCAGCTGGAAATTCGAGACTTTGGTGTTGTATTTTAGGCGAAAAATAAAAAGGCGGGAGAAAAAAGCCGCGAAAAAAGCGCGCATACAACGTCTCAGACTTTTCTCAAACACTTGTTTTTTTTCCTCGCAGTTAAGTATATATAAGTTTCGGATCACAAAAGCTGTGTCAACTTATGCCTATGTATGTGGATATTATGTGAACAAACGTGCATGTATGCAACTTTGGGATCAGGCAATCGACGTTTATTAAATGTCTTTTGTTGTTTTTTTACTTTCCAAATGATATATATTTTTTAAATTATACAAATTTTTCGCCGTATAACTTCATCTTTTCATTCATCTTTTCCCTACTTTTTTTTAGGTGCGGGTGATTTTTAGTATGGACATAAACACATAAAAAAGAGTAAAAAAAACATGAAAATTGTCTGAAAATAACAGAGCGGAAAGGTAATAAATGAAGAGAAATATCATACATGTATAAAGAGGAATAAAAAGTACACAGAGATATCAGTATTTTCATAGGCAAAAATCCTTTCGTTTGTGTGCACCTATTCCTCATTGCATGGAAATACGAACTTACGCTCATGGAAGCTAGGGCATTTGGGTCTGCGAAAGACCACCCCACCCCACCCCCAGAGCAATTTTCTTATTCTCCACTTTTTATCACTAAATTGTAATCTTTCGACGACTTATTTATTTGAATGCCTCACAACCACACCCTCCCCCCGCTTCCATAGCGGGGGGGAGGCATGACCCAGTCAGTGAGCGCCAATTTGTTTCTTGCATTTAATACAATTTCACGAGGAACACATCAATCAACCTTTTGGTTGACTAAGGGTTGACTTTTGGGTTGACTAAAGGAGTTAACTTGTAGCATTGGTATTAATAACTAGAGGAACATGATCTAGTGGAACTGCGGCGAAAATCAATTAGATTTGGACTTAGAAACCTCAATAACCCCTTGTGACGTTGGTTTGACCTTCATATCTCGAAAAATGGTCGATTTAACAGCTATATTTACTAGGTGGCGCCACTTAGTGGTCAACTTATATTATATTTGAACTCTGTCACCTCAATTACCTTTGGTAGCATTTGTTTTAGCTGGCTACATTGAGCCAGCGACTCGTTGCGGACAGATGATGAACACAGCATGAGATTTGCGTGACCTATAGACCTACTCGCTTCACCGCAGTTAATATTGGAACTAAATTGAAGCCTACTAAGCCCGTGGAAGTTGGTCGAATTATTGCAAATTACCAAAAGGCCTTCGTTTCATTTGCAGGGAGCCTACGTGGAGCTATGATATTCAGGGTTTGTTTACAAATTTCACTGTCAACGAGAGCAATTTTTTTAAAATACATTTTTAAATGAATCTATGAATTTCTCTTGTTTCAATAGACTTCATTTTAGTTCAATACTTATTTTTTAATGGATGTGGGTTTACATTAAAGAGCAGGATTATTGGAAAATTAATGTAGTTTCAAAGATAAGGTTTATTAGCAAATTAATGGGGTTGAGATCAGCTCACCATTTACCATTTAAACTATTGGTTGGGGAGCATTGTAGTTTATCCTCTGGTAGAAAGGATTTTGCCTGAAGTTTCTATTTCGTACAAACAGATCATTTTGGCCTTTCGTAGATGGTTCTCTAGAAGTTTACTAACACTGAAATTAAGATGAGAGATCTTTAATTTTCTCCCATCATCCACGAAAATATTGAATATACAATGGAAGTAGAAACTAATCATACTCTCATCTTTCTGGATATTCTGATACAAAAAAAAATTGCCACTTGTTTGGAGAACGATGGAGAACGATGGCAAATCAAAGATAAAAATTTATAGGGGTTAACCCGAATTCCTCCCTCTGAGAAAAGGTCATTGATGATTGATTAATAAGGGTTATAATAGACAGCATTGATAATAAATAACAACCTCACATAAAAGAATGAGCACTAACGCTCTCGAATCCGATTTTTTTTTTCCACACATGAGAAAATTAGAAATTGTAGGCTTTTGACGTAAGCTAAGGTATAATACTAAATTTATTAATTATTTTTGAGATTTACCTGTATTTTAGATATGTATCATATAAGATACATTCGATCGCAACGGTTTTAAAAACTGTTTTTATATATATTCTATATTATTACATAACTCTTTCTGAATAGCAGAATCCAAGTATGAGTTAAAAATCAAATATTAACTAAAGTGAGTCTGAAATGGGGGGAGGGGGGGAGGAGGGCTTCAGCCTCTGTAAAGGGTTAAATAATTTCTCTTCTTCTTCCGGAAAATCTAAAATATCCTTCATTGAACCTCATCTTCATCGCCCATACAAGATATAAAAACCATACACTTTAGGAGTGGCAAATAAATTTAATGTCTTAAATCTTAAGCATACACTCTATGAGTGGCAAATAAATTTAATGTCTTAAGTCTTAAGCATAGACTCTACATAAGTGACAAAGAAATTCTGTGTCTTAAATCTTTCTTTCCGAAATAAAGTTTTCCTAATGTATATCGTGAAGAAATTCATCCCTACTTTCTCTTCCTTAGAATCAGCCAAAACAACCACAAACAACAGCAAAAACATACAGGTATTATATACTAATACCGGAATTAGTCGTGTAATTAGAAACTTAGGAAAAACTACAATTACTCGCGTAGTATTTTTGCCAAATTAAATTTTAAATAAACTGTAAATTAGTACAACAAGGGTCTTAGGAAACACGTAATAGTTTAATTTTAGATATAGCTATGTATGTACGATGTATATATATATATATATATATAAATATATATATATATATATATATATATATATATATATATATATATATATATATATATATATCTATATATATATATATATATATATATATATATACATATATATATATATATATATATATATATATATATATATATATATATATATATATATATAAAATATCTCTCAAAGTAGCGCGAGAGAATGATGAAGATGATGCAATAAACCACATTGAAAGAGAAAACGGAATAATTTTTTTCTTATTTTTTCTTACAGTAATATTTACCGTGCAGGGATTTTTTCGAAAAAAGGTAATAAATTTTACAAAGGTGGTATATATATGAGAGACCGCAGAGCAATGCCCCGCCGTTCATTTTTCTGTGAGATTTTTTTGAATATATATATATATATATATATATATATATATATATATATATATATATATATTCAAAAAAATCTCACAGAAAAATGAACGGCGGGGCATTGCTCTGCGGTCTCTCATATATATACCACCTTTGTAAAATTTTCGTTATTCCTTGATAATGAACTGAACAAGTTCGAAAATACGTGGAATCTGCCTTTCATTTTCCTGCGGGATTTTTTTCATTTATTGCTCTACTCACGCGCTACTTTGTGAGTTACTCATATCTATCTATCTATCTATCTATCTATATATATATATATATATATATATATATATATATATATATATATATATATATATATATATATATATAGTACAAGAGAAAGAAAGTTGGACGCGAATTACCAATGAGACAAGAAACAGTCGCTGTGGTTGGTAGCTTAGCGGTAGAGTATCTGACCGGCAATCAGCAGACCCGGGTTCCAGTCCCGGCCAGGAATTTCCAACTTTTTTTCCCTGGAGTTATTTCTGTCTTCTCGGTAAAGGATTGCCTTCATTGTGCCGCCCTGTGCTCTCATTGATCAAAGTGTTCTTCTGATGTCCCTTTCCCTTCGATAGTCGGTAAACTCATGAAAAGCATCATGGTGGACAAAGTGACGTCGTATTTAGAGTCAAACCTGCTACTGAGGAGTTCCCAGCACGGCTTCCGAAGGCAACAGTCATGCCTGACGAACCTTGTAGAATTCTTCCACTTCGTTTTCAGTGAGCACGATCGGGACAAGGCGGTGGATGTGGTCTACCTAGACTTTCAGATAAGGTACCACACCGCCGCCTTCTCCGGAAAGTGCGAGCGCTTGGAATAGACGGAAAGGTAGCCGGCTGGATCGAGAACTGGCTAAGTGGCAGACGGCAACGGGTGGTGGTAAATGGACAGTCTTCTGAGTGGGTGCCCGTTACTAGCGGGGTGCCTCAAGGTTCTGTCCTGGGACCACTACTATTCATCATCTACGTCAACGACATGGACGGTGACATGGTTGCCAAGATTTCCAAATTTGCCGACGATACCAAGCTTGGTATGAACGTTGCAAAGGATGGAAATACTGCCCGCCTGCAGGAAGATCTTGGGAAGATTGGGGAGTGGTCGGACACGTGGCAAATGCCTTTTAACGTGGGCAAATGCAAAGTGATGCATATCGGCCACAGAAACCCCCAATCTCAGTATATCCTTAAGGGCACTGCTCTTGAATCGAGTGACACTGAGAAGGACTTGGGTGTTACTATCACTAGTGACCTCAAGTTCTCGAAACAGTGCATTGAGGCGGAGAAAAAGGCCCAAAGGATGCTAGGCTATATTAAGCGCCAGTTTGGTTATCGGAACCAGGAGATTGTACTGTGCCTGTACAACTCACTTATCCGACCGCACCTGGAGTATGCCGTACAATTTTGGAGTCCTTCATTGCGAAAGGACATCGCGAGATTGGAACGCGTACAAGCCAGGGCAACCAAGCTGATTCCCTCTATCCGACATAAAAGTTATGAGGATAGACTAAGGGAATTAGATCTGTTCTCGCTGGAAACCCGTAGACAGCGTGGTCAGCTCATCGAAGTTTTCAAAATACTTCGAGGGTTCGACAATGTTGACTACCGGGATATTTTCACACTGAGTGAGAACAGAACGCGCAATCACGGCTTCAAACTTGAACTGAAGCGTTACAACCGCAATCTGTGTGGAAATTTTTTCACTTACAGTATCTGCGGTATGTGGAACGCACTTCCAGTGGAAGTTGTCAACAGTGAATCTGTTGACCAGTTCAAGTCAAGACTAGACAAAGTCTTGAAAAGTGGCCGTTTAGGGACGCAAAACAATTGAGCAGCCCTGTGCCCGCTCGATTGCTAGTCCAAAGGTACCCTCTTTGAATGGACCGTAAGGTCTCCTAGGGTACCTTCTTTCCTTGTTGTTGTTACTCCTTGTTGTTACCTTTAACAAATTTCTCTTTTTCCTGTACTATATTTTTATATGGTCTGCAATACGAGGTTTCTGCCTCCAAAATGGTTTCGAAAGGCAGAAAATAAATATGGCGAAAGCTCTGTGGTGGTTGTTATCACCCGTAGAACTTGTATTTGCTACTTCTTTATATATATATATATATATATATATATATATATATATATATATATATATATATATATAATATGTTATTGCTTTTCCTTTTCACTTTAATGCGAATATTAAATCATTTAACGTATTAAAACTTTGCTAAAATGAAATATTCATAATGGTTGGTCCATTGTTGGCCATTATATTTCCTCTAAACTTAAAGATGAAGTTTTCCAGAGACAGACTTATGAAGGTGCTTGTTTGTATATTTATTGTGTGCATTTTTGTGCGAATTGTGTCTAAGTATTTACCTGTGCGTTTTATGTGTTAATATGTCCTTGAGCATGTGCGTGCTGTTTGAGTATTTCCATGTATGTTTTATGTGTTAATATGTCATTGTGCATGTGCGTGTTGTGCTTAAGAATTTTTATGTGTTAATATTATGTCCCTGTGCATGTGCACATTGTGTTTAAGTTTTCCTATTCAGTTTTATGTGATAATACTTTCTTGTGCATATGCGTATTTTGTTTAAGCATTTTTATGTGTATTTTATGTGCTAGTATTCCCGTGTGCGTCGTGTGGTCGTATAATTGGAATCCCTTTTCCCAAGTTGCAGCTGTGTGGTGAATCGAACGGAGGTCTTTGGTTTCGTACAAGCGATTACACGAGTCAAGTGGACCTAGAGTCCTTCGGTCGGCTCTCGGCAGCGGCTTCTCAAATACTTAGCCGCGTCCTCGTTCGAGCCCTTCTCATCCAGTCGAGAGGATCCGCCACCCTCGGCTGAGAACCCTCCATAAACTGACCCCGCAGTTTTAAATTTAGAAAGGCACCAGCATGAATGCTGGACCCTAGGAGGAATTTATTTAAGCATTTTTATTTATTTGGGGCGGTAGGGAGAGCATGTATGGGAGAAATAGGGGATGGGGATAAAATGTATGGTAGAAGGGGGGGGGGGGCATTTTCCGATCTCGTCAGATAAGGACGCTGAAGAGTACTCATTATATCGATATTAAGAGGCCAATGGAATGCAGCCTTTGAATCAATCGAATTAAATACTTCTTTTCCTTCTTCCTCCTTTTCTGATCATTATTATTATTATTATTATTAAAGATACGATATAATTTGGTATTAAAAACTAGAAATTTAATACTAAAAACTGGAAGTTCAAACGAAAATTTATCATTATTATCATTATTATTATATTATTATTACATTATCATTAGTATCATCTATTATATCATTATTGACATTAATATTATGATTATAATTATTAATAAAAAACGATATAATTTGAAATTAAAAACTAGAAATTTAATACTAAAAACTGGAAGTTCAAAAGAAAATATTATCATTATTATCCTAATAATTATTATTATTATCAAAGGAAAAAATTATTATCATTATTATTATGATATTATTCTTATATTTCTGAATTATTATTATTTATTATCATTATTGTTATTAATGTAATTATTATTATAATTAATATTATTAGTTATTATTAGCACTAGTAATTTATTATATTATTATTGATATTATGATTATTATTATAGTGTGTAGTAGCTTTATTGTTGGCTTGGAAGTGGGCGCTGATCTCGACGAGGGACATTGCACGAATTAATTCGGGATCAATTCTCGACCACCCGAGAAGCCAATTTGTCGGGGCCCCGCGTCGAACCGAGGGTTAGGGCAGGGTATTCGGTACCCAGATTCGAGGACCCTTGGGCATCAAAAGGGTTTCCCTTTTTTTCATTCTCCCCGGGTATGTGGAGTAGGGGCGACCCCCTCCTTCCCCCCTCTTAATGAGAGAAAAGTTGGTTCTACCGGGTGGGTCTCCGTCCCGTGTGGGTTATTCAGTCCAATTTTCTCAACCGTCCTCCACTTTCCTCTTCTCTCTTTCTCTCTCCATTTCTTCCTTTTCCTTTACATTCTTTTGTTTATGTCTGGGTGGGGATGGGGGGGGGACTCCGAGTTATTGAAAGCATTGTTCTCCAAATGGTAAGAATGTTCTTGAAATGTTCTTGAAAGTGTTCTTGAAAAACGTTCTCTTTTCACGTTCAAGGGGTGGTCCGTTTTCATTCTAGTGTTTTGACGCGGTATCGCTCCGATTCCCCCCCTTCGCCCCCGTTGTGGGATCGGGGGCCCTTCCACCCCTCCACTTAATCCAAATTTAGGTATGTCGGTAAAGGGGGGAGGGGGGGAGAGGTATTTTCTGAGATTGTGTGGTAAATAGAAGATGAAAAAAGTTAAGAAGAATAAGATGAAGAAGGAAGAGTAAAGGAGGAGAAGAAGGAGACGAAGAAAAGAAAAAGAAAGAAGGAATAGTAAAGAGGAAGGAGAAGAAGAAGACGAAGAAAAAAGAAGAAAGAATAAAAAGAAGATCAGAAGAAGTTGAAGAAGAAGACGAGCAAAAGAAGGAGCATAGAATTAAGAAGACGAGTAAAAGAAGAAGAAGAATTGAATAATCAGAAAGAATATGAGAAAAATGAAGCAAAATTGAAGAATAAAAATTGAAGAGAAAGAAGAAGAAGAAGAAAGATGAAAAAGAATAAGACGAAATAAGAATGGTAAAAAAATGGAGTAGAAGAGGAAGAAGAAGAATGAGAAAGAAGAAGGGGAAGAAGAAGAAGAGAAAGAAGTAGAAGAAGAAGAAGAAGAAGAAGAAGAAGAAGAAGAGAAAGAACTACAGAACTACAGAATCTAGGACCAGCAAAGACCCTAAGGTCCGCTCGAGGCTAGTCCGCTACACTACATCCGAAACTACGATACACACTTATCTACGAGTGTATCTCTAACATGCTATATATATTTTTTTTTTATTATTATTATTTTTTTTTAAATATATAATCTACTGTACACACTTATCTACATGTGTACAATGTCATGCATATTAACTACTTCAACCTAGGGGGGGTGATAGAAAGTTTTTCTTCTCAACTTCCGCAGCCCTCGACTGTTAGTGGTGAAAATCTAGTTATAGGATAGTAAGACTATTTATAGGATAGGCGGAAAAGAAAATGGATATCTAAACTACACATGCAAAAGAAATCGCTGGCATCATTTTTACTCTCGTTGTTCCTCCGCTCCAAACTCCTTTTGCAAAGACGTTATTCTTTACTGTGCTCAGACTACGTTATATTTATACTATTTAAGTGCGCGTCGAGACGGTTTTTAAACATATTTACCGACCTACTATCCACTACGTGGGTGGGTAGCCTATTCCAAATTTGAGTAATTTTAAACGTAAAATAGTTTTGGGCTATACTAGTGTTAAATCGCTTGTTGACTAATTTTAGTCCGTGTTGCCGAGTGTTTCCCCTATGATCCAATTCGAACAAATTCCTATAATCAACGTTTGAAAATCCTTTCAATATTTTAAATACTTCTATTAGCTGGCCACGTAATCTTCTGCCTTCGAGAGATGGCAAATCTAATGCCCTGAGTCTTTCCTCATAGGGCCTGTTTCTCAGCTCGGGAATTAACTTTGTAGCCCTACGCTGCACTCTTTCTAATTGCGCGATATCTTTGTTTAAGTATGGAGCCCAAAATTGAACCGCATATTCGAGCAGTGGACGCACAAGTGATTTATACAATGGTAAAATTATCTCTTTGGATTTGAACGTGAAATTACGCGCGATATAACCCAGCACACGATTTGCTTTTTTACATGCATCCGCGCATTGTTTCGTGACTTTGAAGTCATCCGAGACTAAAACTCCCAGGTCTTTTTCCAATTTAACTACGTCGAGAACCTGGCCTTTCATGGTATACTCTACCCTCAAATTATGGCAACCCAAATGCATCACCTTACATTTACTTAAATTAAACTGCATTTGCCACTTATCCGCCCATCTGACAATCAAGTTTAGGTCCTTTTGTAATTTTTCTACATCCGATCTTACATAGGCACGGTTGCCCAGCTTCGTGTCGTCAGCAAATTTAGAAATCGTACTAAATACGCCATTATCCAAATTGTTTATATAGAAGAAGAAGAAGAAGAAGAAGAAGAAGAAGAAGAACTAACCCCTGAGCACCCGTTAATATCTCCCCATATGAAGAGGGGTTATCGAAACGTAGCTCCTGGAAAATCATTCCCCGACTCACCCCTAATATAATAATTTAACCAACGGGAGCATTTTCCTCGTTGGAGAATGAATAAGGAATGTAGATGGAATAAGGAGTGGTGAAAATCTGCCAGAATGACAAGGACTATATAACGAACCCGCAGGAACACTTTTCTCAGAAGAGTTTGGAAACTCGAAAGTTCGGACTCGAGGCCGACCGAATCAAGTGGGACGTGGACTCCAACTCTTCCTTCCGAGAGGGATGATTAGCACCACTAAATGAGGGAATTGGCGTTGGAGGGTGAGATAATAATGATAACCAACCCGTAAGAGGCACCGATGGAATGTAGTGAATGTCATGGAAGGAGAGTGGAAGAGAGAATGGATTGCAAGGACTTTTGCAACTGCAAAACTCCATAAACTTAGGGTGGTGGATTTGCGAAGTGGTTTCGCTTGAGAATGAGAGCAGACCTAGGGGTGTTGCCCCCACCCTCCCCATAAAGTCTTCAGACTCTCAAAGTAGTCTCTTCTTTTGGCTACTCGGGTTATGCATAGTATCAAATCGATCGGTCAAGGGGAGGTTACCGGATGACACCGCTCAGTGGCTTCTCCCACTCGGCTCCGAAGAGTCCGATGGCAAACATTAAGGATCCCATTAACTTATTGCTTCCAAGGTCCAGTGGGAAATAACATGTTAGAGTGATATTTGGTGGGAAGAAAAAAGAAATATGTTAAAATGGTTTGATTGGAAGCAATATGTTTTAAAGTAATTTATGATGTGATGCAATATTTTAAATTGATTTTTGATGGGAAACAATATGTTAAATGTGTTTCGATAGGAAGCAATATGTTAAAATGATTTTTGTTGAGAAGCAATATGGTAAAATGATTTTTGTTGAGAAGCAATATGGTAAAATGATTTTTTGTTGAGAAGCAATATGGTATAATGATTTTTGTTGGGAAGCAATATGTTAAAATTATTTTTGTTGGGAAGCACTATATTAAATGGGTTTCGATAAGAAGTTATATGTTAAAATTATTTGAAGGGAAGCAATATGTTAACATTATTTTTGATAGTAAGCAAGATGTTAAATGTGTTTTTCCATAGGAAGCAATATGTTAAATGGGTTTCCATAGGAAGTAATATGTTAAAATTATTTTTGATGGGAGCAATATGTTAAAGGGATTTCTGATGGGAAGAAATATGTGAAATGATTTTTGATGGGAAACAATATGTTAAATGAGTTTCGATAGGAAGTAATATGTTAAAGTGATTTTTGATGGGAAGTAATATGTTAAAATTATTTTTGATGGAAATCAATATGTTAACATTATTTTGGGTAGTAAGCAATATGTTAAATGTGTGTCGATAGGAAGTAATATGTTAAAATTATTTTTTAATGGATCAATATGTTAAAAGGGATTTCGGATAAGAAGAAATATGTAAAATGATTTTTGATGGGAAGCAATATGTTAAATGGATTTGAATAGGAAGTAATATGTTAAAGTGATTTTTGAAGAGAATTAATATGTTAAAATGATTTCACTGGTCAATACACTTTTTGCTGACTTATGTTTTGTGGTTGTTTTTAACTAATTTTTACGTATGATTTCAAATATGGCATCCATTTTTAGTCGCGTGCGAGTCAGGTCACGCGCGACTCTACATTTCACTATGTTGGTTGGTCGGTCGGTCTCCGTTTTGCTTTTTCATTTTTTTTAATAACATTGTAACTATTCTGCTGATTCTAACTAAATTTGAAACCCTTATGCTGTTTAACATTCTCCTTCGAATGCTATAATTACAAAGTTCCCCCAAAGTAAACCGGGGAATTATTTTGTTTTGGCAATAACATCATAACTTTTCGGCCGATACTATGCTAGACTAGACTATGCTATAATATGCTATACTCTGCTAGGCAAGCCGTGAATAGGCTATGCTATGCTAGGATATCATAGGCTAGGCTATACTATGCTAAGCTATGCTAAGATATAATGTACAAGGGTAAAATATACTATGCTAATTTAGTCTATAATATGCTATAATAGGATAATATATAGTATATATGTTAGTATACACAATAATAAGATATGCTTGGCTAGGGTATAATAGTATAGTATAGGCTATACATTTTTAGGATAGTTAATGCTATGCTAGGTTAGGCTAGGCTAGGCTAGGCTAAGCAATACTAGGCTAGACAGGGCATGAAAGGCTATACTAGGCTAGGCTACGCCATGGTATGCTAGGTTAGGCTATGATATATTAAGCTATGCTACACTAGTCTAGTCTTCGCTATACCAGGCTAGGATAAGCGAGGGTTTGTTAGGGTGGGCTAAGCTATGTTATGCATGCTATGCAACACTAGGCTAAGATCTAATAGTCTAGTCTAGGCTAGGCAATACTATGATATACTATACTATACTATACTAACTAGGCTAAGGTAGGCTATGATATACTATACTAGGCTATGCTAGTGTAGGCTAGAATATGCTAACTAGGCTAAGATAGGATAGAATATACTAGGCTAGACTCCAGTGAACTAGGCTAAGCTAGGTTATAGCAAGATAGGCTATACTAGACTAGGGTAAGCTAAGCTAGGCTAGGTTATACTCTCTAGGCAGGCTAGGCTAGGATACACTGTGATAGGCTCAGGTATATTATACTAAGTTAGGTTATTTTAATATATGCTATGCCAGTCTATATATGCAAGTCTATAGTAGGCTCCTCTAGGGTATACTATGCTATTCTAGGCCATTATATGTTATTATATACTAGGCTGGACTATACAAGGGTAAGCTATGCTAAACAAGGCTATGCTGGACTATACTACGGTAGACTAGGCTAGATTATAGTGTACCATGCTAAGCTAGCATAGGCTAGGGTAGGCTAGACTAGACTATGGTTGGGTGTGCTATGCCAAAATATACCATGCTAGAATAGGATAGGATATACTATGCTAAGCTAGGCTATACTATGCTAGACTAGGTTATACTATGCTTATACTATACTATGCTAATCTAGATTTGAGTAAGGTAGGCCATGGTAGATAGGCTATACGGTGCTAGGCTTTACAAGGCTAGCCTAGCCTAGGCGGCTATACGAGGCTAGGCTAGTCAATACTATGTTAAACTATTCTAAACTATACTAGGTTAGGCTATGTTATACTATAAGATTCGATTCTAGGCTAAGCTATACTATGATAAGCTATACTATGGTAAGCTTTACTATCCTATATATTCTAGGCTGTACTAGCTATGTTAGGCTAGGCTTTACTATGATTTCTAGGCTAAGATAGGCCATACTATTCATTCTCTGCTAAGCTAGGCTAGATTAGTCTTTGGTAAGTCATACTATGCCAGGCGGACATAAATCAGAATAAGTGAGGGCACGCGACATTTTGCTCAACATACCTTGTTTTGTGACATCAGGTTTTCATTCTACAGCATATTCCTATTGGACGACGTACTGCCTGTATTTACTCGGTAAGGATAGTTTCCTAAGTGTTATAGCTTCAAGCCATAACTTAAAATGTCAACAGAATTTGAAAGGATAAATGCATTGTAAGATAACATCACCTATTACTAAATACATACAGGTTATTTTTTTAATCTAATGGAGAAAACACAAGCAATCGTACACATACCTATACATTCATGGAAGAAATTTTCGCTTGCGAGAGTGTATGATCTCTACACAGTCTCGTTCAATACTCCAACAGTAGTCTGCCATCATGTTTGTGTTCCATCGGCCTTGATATCTCTCCTCCATAATCTTGATATCTCGATGAAAACGCTCTCCGTGTTCATCACTCACGTCACCAAGATTAGCAGGAAATTCATCAAGATGGCTCTTGAGGAAATGAATCTTTATGCTTATGTTGCAGCCTAAACGATGAAAACTATCAAGTAATGTCTCTACCAAATCTTTGTAGTTAGCAGCCTTTTTGTTTCCAAGAAATCCTTTCACAACAGCCACAAATGAATCCCATGCTCCTTTTTTTATGTCAGTCCTCGAACTCGAGAAGTTTTGGTTTTCCATTAACTTTCTGATTTGTGGCCCATCCAAAACTCCAGCCTTTATTTTATCATAACTTAAGTCAAGAAATATTGTATATATGAATTTGAAACAGTCATCCTCCACTTTAAGACCTTTCATAAATTTTTTCATCAGCCCTAGTTTAATATGAAAGGGTGGGAAGATGATTTTATCTCACTCAACATGTGGTTAGTGTATAATATTCTTCTCCCCAACAGTCAAACTTTCTCTAACTGGCCAGAATTTTTGTTCTCAATGTTTGTCCTTGGCTCGGCTGTCCCATAAACACAGATATTTTTTTATAGCCTCCTTGTTGGCCAAGTAAAATATTTAGCATTTTTAAATCCACACATATGATCCATTTGTGTTCATCATATTTGAGTAAATCTAATACAGATCTTATGTGTTCATGCTTCTCTTTTAAATTCACAGAGTGACCGATAGAAATCGCACCGAACAAGTTTCCATTATGGAGTAACTCACATTTTAGACTCTTCTTTGAACTATCTATAAAAGTCTCTATTCATTTAGATCATACACTGAAACACCCCTCGCGTTTAACAGTCCCGCCACGTCACAATAGTAAACAAAATCTTGGTTACTTTTAAAGAATGCCAAGAGATCTCTCTCCCTGTTCCGATAAAAAGTTACATTTGTTTTTATACATGGGTTTCGATAGGAAGTAATATGTTAAAGTGATTTGTCATGGGAGGTAATATGTTAAAATAATTTTTGACGGGAAGTAATATATTAAATGATTTTTGATGGGAGGCAATATGGTAAATGGGTTTCGATAAGAAGTAATATGTTAAAATGATTTTTTATGGGAGGTAATATGTTAAAATAATTTTTGATGGGAAGTAATATATTAAATGATTTTTGATGGCAGGCAATATGGTTTCGATAAGAAGTAATATGTTAAAATGATTTTTGATGGAGCAATATGTTAAAAGGGATTTCTGGCAGGAAGAAATATAGTAAATGATTTTTGATGTGAAGTAATATGTTAAAGTGATTTTTGAAGAGGATTAATATTTTAAAATGATTTTTTGACGAGAAATAATATGTTAAAATTATTTTTTGTTCTGAAGCACTATGTTATATATGTTTCAGAAGGAAGTAATATGTTTAAATTATTTTTGGTGGAAAACAATATGTTAATGGGTTTCGATAGGAATTAAATATGCTAAAGTGATTTTTGATGGGAAGTAATATGTTAAAATGATTTTTTGATGGGAAGCAATTTTTTAAAAGTATTTTTGCTGGGAAGCACTATGTTAAATGGGTTTCGATAGGAGGTAATATGTTAAAGTGATTTTTGGGGGGAAGTAATATGTTAAATAATTTTTTGATGGGAAGAATATGTTAAAAAATATTTTTGTTGGGAAGCGCTATATTAAATGGGTTTCGATGGGAAGTAATATGTTAAAGTGATTTTTCATGGGAAATAATATGTTAAAATGATTTTTTGATGGGAAACAATATGTTAAAAATATTTTTGTTATGAAGCACTATGTTAAATGGGTTTTCGATAGAAAGTAATATTTTAAAGTGATTTTTGATGGGAAGTAATATGTTAAAATGATTTTTTGATGGGAAGCACTATGTTGAATGGGTTTCGATAGGAAGTAATATGTTAAAGTGATTTTTTATAGGAAGTAATGTGTTAAAGAGACTTTTGATGGAAGCAATATGTTAAAGTGATTTCTGATGTGAAGTAATATGTTTAAATGATTTTTTGATGGGATTTAATATGTTAAATGGGTTTCGATAGGAAGTAATATGTTAAAGTGATTTTTGATACGAAGTAATATGTTAAAATGATTTTTAGATGGGAATCAACATGTTAAAAATATTTTTGTTGAGAAGCACTATGTTAAATGGGTTTCGATAAGAAGTAATATGTTAAAGTGATTTTTCATGGGAGGTAATATGTTAAAATAACTTTTGATGGGAAGTAATATATTAAATGGTCTTTAATGGGAAGCAATATGTTAAATAGGTTTCGATAGGAAGTAATATGTCAAAGTTATTTTTGATGGGAAGGAATATGTTAAAATGATTATTGATGTGAAGTAATATGTTAAAATGATTTTTATGAGACGCAATATGTTAAATGGGTTTTGATAGGAAGTAATATGTTAAAATGATTTTTGATGAAGCAATATATAAAAGGATTTATGATGGCAAGAAATATGTTAAATGATTTTTGATGGGAAGTAATATGTTAAAGTGATTTTTGATGGGAAGTAATATGTTAAAATGATTTTTTTATGGGAGGCAATATGTTAAATGGGTTTCGATAGGAAGTAATATGTTAAAATTATTTTTGATAGAAGCAATATCTTAAATGAGTTTCGATAGGAAGTAATATGTTAAAATTATTTTGATGAGAGCAATATGTTAAAGGGGATTTCTGATGGAAAAAATATGTTAAAAGTTATTTTAATGGGAACAATATGTTAAATGGGTTTTGATAGGAAGCATTATATTAAAACGATTGCAGATTTGTAGAAATATGTTAAAGTGAATCATGATGGTAAACAATATGTTAAATAATTTATGATGTGATTCATAATGTTAAAATGATTTATGATGGGAAGCTATATGCTTAAATGATTTTTTTATGGGAGCAATATTTTAAATGGGATTTCTGATAGTAAGCAATGTGTTAAAAGGATTCATGAGGAAAACAATATATTACCAGTGATTTCAGTTTGCAAAATATATGTTAAAATAATTTATGGTTGAAAACAATGGGCCAAAAGAATTTTTCATAGGAACCAATATGGTAGAGTGATTTCTGATGGGAAGCAACACGTTATATAATTTGTGGTGCGATGCAATATCTTTAATTTATTTCAGATGGCATGAAATATTTTAAATTGTTTGTTTTGGATGCAACCACTAACAACCGGTATTGTTGGAAGTGTCAAAATACCAAACAATCTAACCTAGATCAAGCTACATCGATCCCAACTGGGCAACTAAGTTTAATTATTTTAGGAAACAATAATTAACTCCTAAATGGATGTTTACATTCTAAATATATTTTAGAGGTTATTGAGAAGGGGGAGGGATAAAGAGAGTTAATAACCATCTCCTAATAAGATTGTCTAACTTATAATTATATTAGAATGAATGAAAAGATAATAGGAACAACGTATATTGGAGAAATATCGAAGAAAACACAGCAGAGGAGACTGCATTAGTATGGACGTGTGATGAAAAGAGATGGAGAACATGTGGATGGGAGAGTCATGAACATGCAAGGGCAGGGGATAATGGACATGGGATGAGAAGAGATGGAATGGAGGTGCAAGGGAAAAAGAAGAGAGGAAGACCGAAGTGAAGGTGGAATGGACAAAATCACTCACGACCACAGAGAAAAGAGACTATCCGCGAAGGAAGGAGGCGCAGAACCGAGACTTGCTCCGGAGACGCATCAGGAATATCGACTCAGATAACGAAGAGATTAATCTCGAAATAGCGTTTATATTCATATTTATTTATTTTTTTGTCATTTTTATAAAAAAAAGATCAATTAACGAGTTCCTAAATTTTTCCAAAAAGAATACATTGGAATTCTTAATCTCGCAGATCATTATCAAAATCTTCCTCGTGTCTTCTCGCTTCCATGTCTAGCGTCATTGACTTCAAGAGCTCTCGCTCGCCCAGTAGATAAAGCACTGGATTTCTGACGCTGAGGCAGGGGCTCGTATCCAAGCGAGCATGGACACAAGCCTTCAGCGGTGTCATAAGATGGCCGCCCATTGGGTGAATACACTGATGCTCACACTCGAGTGGCTAAGTTCTTCCATACACATAGCTAATCACACACCGCTATAATTTCCATTCCAGTCAACAATCGCCTTCATACCCACTCCATACCCACTCTCTTTGTTCAGGCCCCGTCTCCTATAGGGCCATTCATATCCAGATACCCCTGATGCGGAGCGGGTGTCTCCCTTGGGACCCCAAATATTTCACCATTGAGAGTTGGATGAAAAGAGCACACAATACCCCCTACCCACACGAAGACCGGTCTCTGGTGTATTCGGGCTGTCCAGTGATGGTCAGTCAGATCTTTATGTGCATTTTATAATCCAGTCGGGGGATGGCCCACGATGCGAGGGATGGATGGCGTTACCTACCTTCCTATACATGAATTCATGATCATAATTTTGCTCATACCATCACCGTAACTACCATGATCGGACAGAACACCAACATCTTTCTTGTGGCCGCTCAGAACGGAATAAGAGTAACATACTTATGCAAATTATTCTTGAGCCACATGTGGTTCACATCGAGGTTACCAGATACTGACATTTTAATTAATGAGGTAGTTTTGCCTTCGAACTACGCTCGGTTTCAAGTCTTTTAGTTCCAGTTGGACCCCTACACGTCGTTTCACTACAGTGTGAACCAACGTTGTGAAACAGACCCGTAACAAGACACCATCCATTCACTAACAACACCCGATGTACCTTAACTTCACTCTAATGAGAAGCGATATTTTCACTCGACTAAACCCTTAAATTGATATTCCAAATGACTAGTTTTAATTACTAGTTCCCTTCCCCCCCCAATTTAATCTCCCCTGCTTCCATATTTCTTTACTCCTCGCATTGTGTGGTCTGTGTGCATTCCCCATGGGTGATTTTGCCCTCTGTCCCCATGGAAGCGGTTCAAAGATGAGGTCGGAGTTATATACTCCGGTCAATACTGTTTAGCGGCGATTCGAAACCTCAATTACTTTTACACCCCACAACGAGGAGAAATGCAGAAGAGTTACGTGCCCCCCTGTCCTCCCATCTCTCCAAGAAATCTCCTCTTTAGGCTATTTGTCGCCTCCTCGGTTTAGAATCTTAGCGACTGCAATTCCAATTCATTTTTCCTCGTTCTAGTGCAAGGAGACATTATTCTAGGAGCACATACATTTTTCTAGCAAAAGGTATTTTCAAAGACAAGAGGCTCATTTTATAGCGTATAGGTATTTTTCTAGCACGAAAGGCTGTATTTTATACTAAGGGAGTATTTTTCTATCACAGAGGTATTTTCTATCACAGAGGTATTTTTCTATCGTATCGGGGTATTTTTCTATCGCAGAGGTATTTTTCTAGCGCAAATGTATTTTTCTATCGCATGGGGGTATTTTTCTATCGCAGAGGTATTTTTCTAGCGCAAAGGTATTTTTCTATCGCAAGGGGTATTTTTCTATCGCAGAGGTATTTTCTATCGCATGGGATATTTTTCTATCACAGAGGTATTTTCTATCGCATGGGGTATTTTTCTTTCGCAGAGGTATTTTTCTATCGCAAGGGGGTATTTTTCGATCGCAGAGGTATTTTTCTATCGCAATGGGGTATTTTTCCATCGCAGAGATATTTTCTATCGCAAGGGGTATTTTTCTAGCGCAGAGGTATTTTACTATCGCAGCGGGGTATTTTTCTATCGCAGAGGTATTTTTCTATCTCATGGGGGTATTTTTCTATCGCATAGGTATTTTTCTAGTGCAGAGGTATTTTTCTATCGCAAGGGCGTATTTTTTTGTGCAGATGCATTTTTTTAGCGCATATGTATTTTTCTAGAGCAAGAATATATTTTTTCTAGCTAAAGAGTATTTCTCTCTAGCAGAGGGGTATTTTTCTAGTCACGTGTCTTCCCGGCCTCAATACCAGGAGGAAGAACTGCGGCAATTTCATCGCTCCATCTTCACCACATTCTTTTCAGATCTCTCGTTACATACTTTTTATACGTCCTCGTTTGCTTTCACTTTAAATAAAGAAAACACTCACCCTAACCTTACCACTTTATAGAGAAACTTTTTTCCAATACCCTCTCAATTGGATTCCCTCGTTGGTTTTCCCTAGTGGGTTTTTTCGAAAGTGTCAGCAAATTGCAGATCTTGAGTACTCCTGCTCAGTTTTCGCCGTAGCATTTATATTGCCCCGAGTACTCGGAGTCATTGTCATCGACGATGAGTACTTTGGAATTCTCTTGAAGTAAGTTCCAGTAATCTTCAATACTTTCGAAAGTAAGAGTACTCCGAGTGCTCATCTGCAGTGTTTCGGGTTTAGGTGTTAATGAAGACTTGTGCCAGAGCTCCGCTCTCACTAGTTATAATGGTCAAAGATGGGGAGTGGGGGGGGGGGGTGAAGATGGTAGTCGTTGTCGTTCATTTTGAGATTTTACTACTGGCTCATCGTCCGATAGTCCCATAGATGGCTCCTGTCTCAGTGACCCATGGTTCCAAATATGGCTCCTATTTAATCGACCCATACTCCAAAAGTAACTCTTGTTTCATTGACCCATAGACCCATAAATGGCTCCTGTCTCATTGGCCCAAAGTCCCATAGATGGCCCCTGTTTAATCAACAATTACTCCCATAGTGGCTCTTGTTTCATTGACCCATAGACGCATAGATGGCTCATGTTTGATTGACACAAAATCCGATAGATAGGTCGTGTTTCTTGTCCCATAATCCTATGACTGGACCTTGTCTCATTGACCCATAGACCCAAAGATGACGCCTGTTTAATCGGCCCATACTCATAAAGTAGCTTTTGTTTCATTGACCCATAGATCGCTCCTGTATAATCAACCTATACTTCCCAAGTGGCTCTTTTTCATTGCACCATAGACGCACATATGGCTCCTATCTGATTGGTCCAAAGTTCCATAGATGGCTCCTGTTTAATCGAAAATTACTTCCATAGTGGCTCTTGTTTCGTAGACCCATATACGCAGATATGGCTCATGTTTCATTACCGATAGTCCCATAGATGGGCCCTCTTTCATTGGCCTATAGATTCAAAGATGACTCCTGTTTAATCAACCCATACTACCATAGGTTCTCTTGATTCTTTGCCCAATATACTCATAGATAGCTTATGTATAATCAACCCATACCCTCAAAGTGGTTCTTGTTTCATAGACCCATAGATGGCTCCTGTCTCATTGGCCCAAGGTCCCATAGATGGCTCCTGTTTAATCAACAATTTCTCCCATAGTGGGTCTTGTTTCATTGACCCCCAAAACGATAAATGGCTCTTCTTTGATTGACTCATAGACCCATAGATGGCTCCTGTATAATCAACCCATACTTTCAAAGTGGTTCTTGTTTCATAGACCAATGGACGGATCCTGTTTAATCAATCCATATTCCCAATGTGGCTCTTGTTTCATTTGACCATAGAGGCATAGATGGCTCCTGTCTTTTTGATCCATAGTTCCAAAGATTGATCCTGGTTAATCGACCCATACTCCCATCGTAGCTCTTGTTTTATTAACCCATAGATGGCTCCTGTATAATCAACCCATACTCCCAAAGTGGCTTATGTTTTATTGCACCATAGACGAACATATGGCTCCTGTCTGATTGGTCCAAAGTCCCATAGATGGCTCCTGTTTAATCGAAAATTTCTTCCATAGTGGCTCTTGTCTCGCTGAGATAGCTCATGTTTCATTACCGATAGTCCCATAGATGGGTCCTGTTTCATTGACCAATAGTCAAAATATGGCTCCTGTTTAATCGACCCTTACTCCCATAGTGGCCCTAGTTTCATTGACCCATATATGGCTTATGTTTCAGTTTCATAGATGGCTCTTTTCCTACTGACCCATAGACCCAAAGTGGCTCCTGTTTTATCGACCCTTACTCATACTCCCAAAGTGACTCTTGTTTCATTGACCCATAGATTGCTCTTTTCCTATTAACCCATAGACCCACAGTTGGCTCCTATTTAATCAACCATTACTCTCATAGCGGCTCTACTTTCTTTGGTCCATAGATAGCACATATTTCTTTGGCCCATAGTCCCATATTTGGGTCTTGTTTCATTGATCCATAATCCGAAAGTGGCCCTTTTTTCATTGACCCATTAACCGGTCCTGTTTCGTTGACCTATACGCATTTATTACTCATGTTTTATTTCCCCATAGTCTCAAAGATGGCTCCTCTTTAATCTAATTTACTCCCATAGTGGCTCTTAGTTCATTGACCCATAGACCTATATATGGCTCATGTTTTATTGGCCCATAGTTCCATAGATGGGTCATGTTTCATTGGCCAATAATCCCATATATGGTTCCTGTTCAATACAGCCATACTACCATAGTGGCTCTTTTTTCATTGACCATAGATACTTAATGTTTCATTGGCCCATATTCTCATAGATGTGTCTTGTTTCGTTAGCTCATACTCCCATAAATGGCTCCTGTTTCATTGGACCATAGTCCCATAGATGGCTACTGTTTAATTGACCCTTACTCCCATACTGGCTCTTGTTTCATCGACCCATAGATGGCTCGTGTTTCAAAGACCCATCGTCACGTAGATGGGTCCTGGTTAATAGACCCATACTCCTATTGTATCTATTGTATCATTGACCCATAGACCCATAGATGTCTCTTGTTTAATCAACCTATACTCCGAAAGTGGCTCTTGTTTCAGTGACCCATATATATGTAGATGCCTCCTTTCTCTTTGATCCATATTCCCAAAGATAGCTCCCGTTTACCTGACCCTTCTTACTCCCATAGTGGTTCTTGTTTAATTGACCGATATACCCATATATGGCTGATGTTTCATTGGCCCATAGTCCGAAAGCGGCTCTTGTTTCATTGATCCATAGACCTATAGTTGTCTCCTGATTAATCTACCCATAGTCCATAGATGGCTCATGTTTAATCGGCAGAGCATTGCATCTTAAACCTGCTCCTATAGTGTCCCTTGTTTCATTGACCCATAGAGGGCTCATGTTTCATTGGCCCATAGTCCCATAGATGAGTCCTGTTTCATTTACCCATTAATGGTTTCTGTTTAATTGAACCATACTCCGAAAGGTTCCCTTCTTCCATTGACCCATAGATGGGTGGTGTTTCATTGGCCTATAGTTCCATGGATGGTCCTGTTTCATTATACCATTATCTCATAGATGGATCTTGCCTCATTGACCCATAGTACCAAAGATACTTCCTGTTTACTCGACTCATACGCCCAACGGAGCTCTTGTTTCATTGACATATAGAACTATAGATGACTCCTGTCTCATTGCCTCATAGTCCTGTATATGGTCCTGTTTATTAACTCATGAACCCAATTGGCTCTTGTTTCATTGATCCAGAAACCCATAGATGGCTTATATTTCATTGGCACATAGTCCCATAGATGGGTCCGGTTTCTTTGGCACATAGTCCTATAGATGGCTCCTGTCTCATTAACCCTTTGTCCCAAAGATGGCTCCTCTTTACTCGACCCATGCTCATATAGTGGCTCTTACTTCAGTGAACCTTAGAACCATAGAAGGAACTTTTTTGGAAGAGCACTGCAACTTAAACCTGCTCCAGTCATCCTGGATCATTTCCTTGCTACTAGACTCAGCAGGAGAAAGTGAAGATGGTGGACTGAAGAATACACACCTACTTTCCACCTTAAACATCATCGTGCAAGTTATCACTCCATGCACTGCTCATTCATCCACACATTCTTGCAATACCCTATCCACAATACTGTCATAGCCCACCGTGCAAGACGACACCAACAAATACAAGGACTCCATATCTGCGATGTTGGTGGAAGAAGCTGTGCCCACCTTGGTGGACTCCAAAGCCCTCAACGATCTCACCAAAGACTATAATCATCAACCAAACATCATCAAAATAATCCATGTATGAAGTGACGTCGTCATCAGCAACGATGGACAACATTAAGCAGTAAGCAAGAACCATATATGGCTCCTGTTCAATAGACCCATACTCCCTAAGGTTGTCTGGTTTTGTGACCCATAGTCCCATAGATGTATCCTGTTTAATCGAAACATACACCAAAAGTTTCTCTTGTTCCAATGACCCATAGACAAATAATTTGCTCATTTTTCATTGGCCCATAGACCCATAGATGGCTCCTGTATCATTAACTCATAGTCTCATAGATGGCTCCTGTTTATTCTACCCATAGTCGCATAGTGGCTATTGTTTCATTAACCATAAGGCCCATAGATGGCTCATGTTTCATTGGCCCTTTTGCCCATAGAAGGCTCCTGTTTAATCGACGCATACTCCCATAGTGGGTTTTTTTTCATTTTCCATTTGCCTATAGATGACTCATGTTTCATTGTCCTATAGTCGCATAAATAGGTCCTGTTTCATTCGCCCATAATCACATCGATGACTCCTGTTTTATTCACACATACTGCATTATTGACTTTTGCTTCATTAACCCATAGTCCTCTGGTGGCTCTTATTTCATTCACTCATACACCCATATATGGCTCATGTTTCATTAGCCCATAGTCCTATAGATGGGTTGTGTTTCATTGTCAAATAATACCATAGATGGCTCCTCTTTCTTTGACCCATAGTCTCAAAGAGGGCTCCTGTTTCATTGACCCATAAATTCATAGATAGCTCCTTTTCCATTAACCCATAGTCCCAAAGATGGCTCCTGTTTACTTGACCCATACTCCCGTAGTGTCTCGTGTTACTTCGATCCATATAGCCATAGATGGCTCAGGTTGCATTAGCCTATAGTCACATAGATGGGTGATGTTTTATGTACCCATAGATGGCTCCTCTTTAATTGACCCATACTCCGAATGTGGCTCTTGTTTCATTGCCCTATAGAAGGTTCTTATTTCCTTGACCCATATACCCATAGATGGTTTAGGGTTAATTATTCCACCGTCCCATATATGGGTCCTGTTTCATTGGCCCATAGTTCCCAAAATGGTTCCTGTTTAATCGACTCATACTCCCAAAGTGGCTCTTGTTTCATTGCCCCATAGACCCATAGATTGCTCTTTTCCTATTGACCCATAGACCAAAAGTTGGCTCCTGTTTAATAGACTATTACTCCTATAGTGGCTTTGGTTTCTTTGACCCATAGACCCATAGATTGCTCTTTTCCTATGTACCCATAGACCCAAAGTTGGCTCTTGTTTAATCGACCATTACTCCCATAGTGGCTCTAGTTTCATTGATCCATAGATGGCACATGTTTCATTGGCCCATACTCCCATATTTGGTTCTTGTTATATTGATCCATACAACGAAAGTGGCATTTGTTTCATTGACGGTTTGGCGGGTTCTGTTTCATTAGCCCAAAGTCCCATAGATGGGTCCTGTTCCATTTGCCCATAGTCTCAAACATGGCTCCTCTTTAAGCGACCTTTACTCACATAATGGCTTGGGTTTCACTGACCCATAGGCCCATATAAGGCTCATGTTTCATTGGGCCATAATCTCTAGATGGGTCATGCTTCATTGGCCAATAGTCCCATAGATGGCTCCTGTTCAATCGAGCCATACTCCCATAGTGGCTCTTTTTTCCATGACCCATATTCCCATAGATGTGTCATGCTTCATTGGTTCATACTCTTATAAATGGCTCCTCTTTCATTGCCCCATAGTTCCATAGATGGCTCCTGTTTAATTGACCATTGCTACTATAGTATCTCTTGTTTCATCGACCCATAGATGGCACATGTTTCAATGACACATATTCCCATAGATGGGTCCTGTTTTATTGGCTTAAGGTTCATTTTCCTCATATTCCCATAGATGGGCCCTATTTCTTTGGCCAATAGCCATAAAGATGGCTCCTGTTTAATCGGGCCATACTCCCATAGTGTCTCCTTTAATTTGACCCATACATGGCTCAGGTTTCATTGGCCTATAGTTGCATACATTGGCGCTGTTTCATATGCACATACTCCAATAGATGACTCATGTTTCATTGGCGCATATTCCCATTGATTATTTCTATTTCATTGGCCCATTGTCCCATATATGGCTCCTTTTTCATTGCTTCATACTCCCATAATGGCTGCTTCTTTATTAACATATAAATGGTTTATGTGTAATTGGCCCATAGTCTCATCGATAGCTCCTGTTTAATCGACAAATACTCCCATAGTGGTTCCTTTTTCATTACCCGATATATGGGTCCTGTTTCATTGGCCCATATTCCCATAGATGGTTCCTGTTTCATTGGCTCATACTCCCATATATGTCTCCTGTTTAGTTCACCCATTTTCCTTAGTGTCTCCTTTTTAATTTACCCATAGATGGCTCTAGTTTCATTGGCTCATGCTCCCATTGATGGATCCTGTTTAATCGACCTATTCTCTCATAGTGCCTCCCTTTAAATTGACCCATAGATGGTTCATGTTTCATTGGCCCATATTCCCATAGATAGGTCTTGTTTCAGGGCCCTATAGATGGCTCATGTTTAATTAGCCCATAGTTCTATAGATGGATCCTGTTTCATTGGCGCATACTCCCATCGATAGCTGCTGTTTCATTTGCCCATTGGCCCATAGATGGCTCTTGTTTCATCGACCCATACGCCGATAGATGACCCCTGTTTCATCGCTCCGAATGGCGTCTAAACTTGATCGCGGAGATATAAAAAAAAGCGCACACTAACCAGGGCTTTAGTTCTCGAAGGTTTCCATCATCTAATATTCGAGCGTGATGCCATTTGTTGTAGTTGTTTGTGTTATATACAATTTTCTTACTAATTGCTCTTATTATTCTTCTAGTGTAAGTTAAGGGTCGTAAATGGTATTTAAACGTTAGCAAAAATTTGTGTAAAGGAAAGTTTGGATTGGTTTGAATCTTTAGTTTGTTGAATAATAATCCCATGATGACCTTAACCTTGATAAAATCGAAAAACCCTTCTTTTATGCGAAAACCATTGAGGGCATCTGCCGCAAAAAGTGTGGAAGATATAATAATAGGCCGCAACACCTCCTGCGGCTAATGAGCTCAAAGGGGCACGTCCTATGGTCAATTTTCCAGATGACAGCTGCAACATTGTTGGTGATGCTAAACCTGATGAAGTTGTGTTCCGAAAGGGTAGATTCGATTAACACGGACTGAGTGAGACAAATACGAAAGGGAATAGATAGTTTTGGAGTTTAGATGGAGTACTCAAGAATGATGGTACGGCTCTGTTACGTAGTGAGGAATGGGACTTTAGTAGAGTCGAGTAGAAGTGGGGGAGTAGAGTTGAGGGAAGAGCTTTACATTTTAGTTAAAATGATCCATTTAATGAAAGTGAGAATGAATGAGGTGGAGTTGAAGATATGCAAAATGCGACGTTTTAGGAGAGGAATGGTAGAATTGTTGTGGTTGGAGGGGTTGTATATGGGGTGGAAGAAAAAGAGGGTTTGGCTCTGTGAATATGGGCTAAAGGTATCTCATCTGAGCACTCTTTATGACGGGCTTGGTTGAAGTGATATGGGCAGGAATCTCTGCCATGACACATAGACACTAGTCGTTATGGCTAATGAAGCCGTACTGTGTAACAGGTGTAATTTAATGGTCGTTTTCTATCATGTGGCCTCATAGATATATATATATATATATATATATATATATATATATATATATATATATATATATATATATATATATATATATATATCCATATGGAGCTCGGCCGTGAAGCCTGCATTTAATATTGAGGATAAATCCCAGAGCCACGAGAAACGGATGTCGCATCTTTTAATTTTTCACTACGTTTCGAAAACTACAAGTTTTCATCTTCAGGCTAGAATAAGTTTACAAAGTTAATATGCATAAAGAAAACTTGAAAAGGCCAACAAGACACTATTTTACAGGTGACCAATTACAGAATATCAGTAGAAAGTACTACAAGTTAAATTAAATATGACTTGGCAACAGTTAAATTTACTTTAAGACCGACTCAAAAATTAGTTCATAAATTTAAAGATTATTGCAGAAATTAATTACAAACTAAGAGAAATTGACTTGGCATTATTTAAAGATGATAAATTTAAACTTTTTTTTTTTTTTTTATTATTATTAAATTTTGTAAAGACTAACAGTTAAACTTATTCTAGCCTGAAGATGAAAACTTGTAGTTTTCGAAACGTAGTGAAAAATTAAAAGATGCTACATCCGTTTCTCGTGGCTCTGGGATTTATCCTCAATATATATATATATATATATATATATATATATATATATATATATATATATATAATATATATATATATATATATATATATATATATATATATATATATATATATATATATATATATATATATATATATATATATATATATATATATATATATATATACCATCACTAACTTTATAATTTAAGAAGGGGATTTTTTGAGTATTTAAATAATAATTTCATCTTAGTTTGGTTATGACTTATGTTTTTTTTATCAAAGTTATTTCTAATTTTTTTTTTATAATAACAAAAAACAAAATGGTGAAGTTCAGAAATAAATATTAAGTATCGAAATTTTGTGAATTTTTTAAAACCAAAGAATTACAATTGGTGAAGTTCAGAAAATTTATAAAAAATTAACCATAGCTGCTTTTTTTTAGATTTTAAATTTTAATCTTAGTAGCGAAGCGCCCTTAGGGAGGACTGGCGAAGCCATTGCCTGATATATATATATATATATATATATATATATATATATATATATATATATATATATATATATATATATATATATATATATATATCGTCAGTTCCTAATTTAAATCTATCTGAGGGTCAATTTTCTTTTAATCCTGTAATAAGAAAGCAAATAAACAAAATAGTAAAATGTCACCCCTTCAATATGTTTAGGCCTAACCCCGTCCCCCAGATTAGCCACAAGTAAGGGATTGGGGCGGGGGACAAAAAAAACAGAGGGGATCTTTCACGACCTGACCCTGTGTTATGTTTGTATGCACTTTTCTTATATTTTATATCCAGTGTCAGTTGAAAAAGTGTGTGAGATACACCAAAACTGTTCTGAATTTAATTGTCTTCGGAGAATGTGGTTTAATTCCTCATATATATATATATATATATATATATATATATATATATATATATATATATATATATATATATATATATATATATATATATGCGTATAGTTGGGCAGTAGATTTTCTCTCGATTTGTCTTATATTCCGCTTTTGGATTTGACGTAACCCGTAGATTAGTTCCCCCAAATTCATTAGAAAGTCGTGACGCACGAGGTCAGAAAACTGGTTCACCCAGCAAAACGAAAGTATTGGCCTGACGTGTTTCGATATATAGACATATCATTTTCAAAGGCTAAATAGTTGTGACTAGGGAGAGCCTATTAAGAGAGCCTATAAGTATAGAGAATTTTAATGTTATTGCCATAAGATTCAGAGCTTGATTTGGCAGGAAAGAACTTTATACCTGAGGTCCAGAATGATGGTTATAAAGTCTTATAGAGAAAGGAGGGGTATTATTTATATTCGAGATATAATCTCTAGTATTGAGAAAACACTACAATTAAAAGATACTAACCCCGGTCATTATGGCAAGACATTAAGGAGGAAAAAGACAAACTTGTGATTATTATATAGAACCCCAAATTTTAGCAAGGAAGCTTCGTGTCCTCTGGGGTAGAAGTATTCACGTGTGGGTATTGGGTGATTTTTAATTACAGAAATATAGATTGGGCAGCTCTTGTAGGTAATCAGGAAGCTGAGGAATAGTTTAATAAAGCGCAGGATAAATTTCTTAAACTGGTTATAAACCAACCCACTAAGATAATAATATAGTGAATTAAGTTCTAACAAATAGGGAAGAAGGCATTAGCAAGACGGAGATTGTGGAAAATTGGGAAAATAGCGACCATTGCAAAATCAGATTTAAGTTAAAATGGTACTGGGTTATCGGTACTATAAATAAGATTAAAATCCCATATTTTAGAAAAGCGGATTATATTGATTTGAGGAGGCCCGTGGAGCCTATTAATTGGATACTAACGAGTGAGGTCAGTTCAGTAAATGTAAGGTTAATGGGAGCCATTGAGGGGGAAGATAACCCTTCAGGTAGAGATGAATGATGTAGATCAAGAATTTGAGTCAGTTATTAAACAGTTAATTGCAGGAGAGAATATGAATATTCCATTTAGGGATGTCAGGTAAAATTAAACATTATATCGGCATTAAAAGAGGTATTTAGAGGGGAAAAAATGTGAGTGTCAATTAAAACAGATAGAATTAGCTAATTCTGGACGTTAAATTTAATTAAGGTAGCAAAGATAAATTATAAAATTAAAGTGGCAAATAAGCCAAAAGAAGACTTGATCTAAAATAGCTCCGCTTAAAACTACAGATAGATAGATATTGAGTGATAAGATACAATGGCTAAGATATAAAAAGAGTAATTAATGTAAGTATTTACATTCAAAGATAATCTAATAGCACAGGGGTCTTAATCTTCAGGGACAATGAGGAGAAGATAAGAGGATATTTTAATTAGCAAGGAGATAATCTTAAAAGAAATATATACAATTTATCTAATAACGCACTCAGCCCTACCAAAACAAGGTCTGCTGACCATAGTCGCGTGCTCTCACTTATTTTGATTTATGACTTTACAACCTTCAAAACTTTCAATAATTCCTGGACTAACCTTGGGAGGACATTGAAAATTATATAATTCGAAAGAGAATGTGAAACAACATAAGGGTTTCAAATTTCGTTAGAATCGGCTGAACAGTTATGATGTCATTGCCAAATAATTCCTCGGTTAACTTTGGGAGGAATTTGGCAATTATATCACTCGAAAGAGAATGTAAAACAACATAAGGGTTTCAAATATCGTTAGAATAGGTCGAATAGTTATAATGTTATTTCCGAAACAAACTCATTCCCGGCCTAACCTTGAGAAGACCTTGGCAATTGTATCATTTAAAAGAAAATGTAAAACAACATAAGGGTTTCAAATTTGGTTAGAATGGGCCGAATAGTTACAATGTTATTACCAAAACAAATAAAAGCAAAACGGAGACCGACGGACCGACGACGACCAACATAGTGAGATCTAGAGTCGCACGCGACTAAAAAATCCTACAAGTTTTAAGGAATGTAAAGATGTGTTAAGTGAGCCTCTATCATGCATATTTAGAGAATCATTAGAGACTGGCGATGCACCAACGGCGTGGAAGAAAACTAATGTGATACCTATCTTTAAGAAGTGGAATAAAACGATTATGTCTAATCCCAGCCGGTAAGATTGCCATCAGTGGAGGGAAAAATGATGGAATTTGTAATAGCAAAATCTATTAGGGATCGCTTAGATAAACATAAGTTGATTAAGGAATCTCAATATGGTTTGACTAATTTAGTGTCTCTTTATAGAAAGGTCTATGATGCTGCTGATAAAGATGAGAATTACCATATTGTTTTTGGATTTTAGTAAAGCTTTCCACAGTGTGCCATACCTACGACTTTTGAATAAAGTTAAAGCACATGGGATTGCTGAAAGGATTTTTGGGTGGATTAGGCCGTGGTTTAGTGACAAATAGCATAGAGTTAGTATAGACGAGATTAAATCTGAGTGGGAGAATGTTACCAATGAGGTTCCTCAAGGGTCGGTGTTGGGGCCGTTGTTTTTCTTGATTTATATTAATGATCTCGACAATGATATATGTAGTGACCTGAGCAAGATTATAAAGTTTGACTCTGATGATGAGGTAATGCAAGACAAATTAACCAAACTATTCCAATAGTCGGCGAAATGGCAAATGGAGTTTAACATAAACAAGTGTACTCTACTTACTATAGGTAGGTGTAATCCGCCGACTGATCATAAATTGAATGGAAGAGTTTTAAGAAGTTCCTTGTAAGTTCTGACCTACGCCCTAGAAAGCAGTGCTTAATTGTTAGAAATATAGCTAATTGGGTATTAGCGTATATTGGGAGGAGCATAAGAAATAGGAGAGCTGATGTCATTCTGAAACTGTACCTGGCATTAGTTTAGGCCCCAGCTTGATTGTGCGGTGCAATTTTGGTCACCATATCATAGGAGTCAGTACAAATAAGAATGACTAAGATGATTCATGGGTTGAGGAGATTACCTTTTAGAAAAAGGCTTAAGAGTCCTAAATCTACATACGCTACAAAAGAGAAGAGTTCAAGGGGGACTTGATTGAGGTCTAAAAGTGAGTAAAAAGTTATAATAGGAGCGACATAGGTAAGGTTCTTATTTTTTCCAACATAATACGACACATAATAATGGGTTTAAGTTGGACAAGTTAAGGTTTAGGGAAGAGCTTGGTAGAAATTGGTTTACAAATCGAGTGGTAGATGAATGGAATAGGCTCAGTCATCATGTAGTAGAAGTACTAGGTAGTTAGGTGGGACTCTACTAGGATGCTATCTTATGAATCCCATGTTGCTAATGTAGACAAATCTCCTCTCTTCATTGTCCGGAATCCTAGCCGCATCCGCCCAGACCTTGATAACAATCGAGATTGACATCTGTGCTTTTGTCAAGGCAGATGATGACAAAAGCGCGGATTTCAATCTCGATTGTCATCAAAATCGAAGCGGATGCGACTAGGATTACGAAGAATAAATAGTAGAGATTTGTATGTATATTAATATGTGATTCAAGAGATAGTTGACTATCACCAGTGACGCCCAGAAATTTAGCAGTGTCTGAAAAGGAAACCGGATAACCACCGTGTTTAAAAAAAAAAGTGCGATAGTTTTACATCGAGTCAAATGTCCAGGAGTACCCACTAGTAACACCTCAGTTTTGTCATGATTGAGTTACATAATGTTGTCCAAGAACCATCCAGGAATGATGTCGTACCAGGACTGGATTGATGGTTTATAATAGTATCAGTAAACAAGGCCGGGGAGAAAGATAAGTAGACATGTGTCATCGGCATATAAATGGATAATAGACAGAAACGACACATAAAAACTCCAAACGGAAGAATAGAGATAAAAAAGGAGAGGAACAAAGACTGAACCTTGCGGAACACCAGTTGAACAGAATAAGTGCGAGATGATAGGGACGAGCGGAATCAGTCCAAGGCACTTCCAGAGACATCCAGGACATTGGACAATGGACATATAAAGTGAGGAAAATAGTAATAGGTGTTTTTAGTAGGAGAGAAATAGTGGAAACAAATAGAGACATAAAATATAAAAGTGAAGTGAAGATATAATAAAAGTACAGTTTCCTGGAAAAGGGTATATCTGGCCTTCTTTGCGTTTTGGATATTCAAGTCTTTATAGCAGAAGGGAATTCCCGATGGTGGTGAAGAATATTAGGGCGATCGACAATGTCAAATGCAGTCGAAAGGTCGTAAAGTACTAGAATGGAGGTATACCAACATCACTGTTGTATCTAGCCTTGAAACTAGACTGGGTATCATTAACATTAGAGGATGATATAAATATTATTAGAACATTTCATCCCACTGGTTAGCTAATGCCTTCCACAAGTCTCCAATGCTTGTGTCTCGTGGTCGGCTGTGCTGCACGGGTTATTGTGTCTTCTCTATATTTGCTCCGAGTGTGTGGAGTGACCTGCTTGATGTTATTCGTTATCTCAACTCTATTGGTATTTTTATGCTTGCCTTTAAGACTCACCTATATCTCTGGGGCTTTTCTTAGTTAGTAAACTGCTGGTATATTAAATTCTCAAGCTTGAAGAACGCCTTATAAGAATTTATATACAGGGTGAGACAGAAGTAACCGGGAAGCTTTTGGATTGGAAGTTTTTAGAGAATTTTCAATCGAATTCAATTAATTACATAACACTCTCTGGTGGTAAACTTGTCACACATTTGTGAGATGGGGTCTCATTAGGACCCCCCTCCCTACCACCAGCTCACTCATCACACTATCGTTGAGCGCAGATGGCTCGATGAACTCATCAGAAATGGTAGGACGTGGTAGTCCTCTGACATTACACGCCCCTGCCCCCCACCTTTTCTTTGGGGTTTGCTGAAATAATTAGTCTAATCTAAAATCCTAATGACTATTCAGCAGCTCATTAGGAGAATTCGATTCTTCTTTTTATTTTCCTGTGGGTGATTATTTTGCATATTCATTTAGACAGGGTAGGTAAGTATTTTGAGGGCATCATTTTTTTATGCTCTACATTTCTAATAACTTTTTTCAGGTTTTATTTTTTTAGATTAACAATGAACGTCATTATAGTGACGAATCACTAAAAGGCAGGATCCAATCGCTGCCATAAAAGCTCAGCAAAAATGATACAGAAATTGCTCGTTTTCTGAACGTTGGCTGATCCTTCGTTGCCAACGTTACAAAAGACCTGGAAGCTGCTGATAGGGATCCATCTGAACGTTGGCCGATCCTTCGTTACCAACGTTACAAAAGACCTGGAAGCTGCTGATAGCGATCCATCTGAACGTTGGCCGATCCTTCGTTGCCAACGTTACAAAAGACCTGGAAGCTGCTGATAGGGATCCATCTGAACGTTGGCCGATCCTTCGTTGCCAACGTTACAAAAGACCTGGAAGCTGCTGATAGGGATCCAACGTTAGCAGCCAAACACAAATCACATGCAAAGCGTTCTAATACAATCAGAACCCAAGCATTTGTGCAAACAGTACAGGAAATAATTCAACACCTCTCCCGAAACTCTATCAGAGCCTTTGCAAAGTACTTGAAGGTTTCGGAATGAACCATCAGAAGAGTTGTGCAGGAAGATATCCGTTACGAGTCGTATGTGAGGCTGAGATTTGAGGTCATATCAGGTAGGACGAAAAGAGAATATCGTTCGATCCGTGCAGATAACAGAAATAGGTTCCAAGGCGATAGAGGTGAGGTCATTCAAGTTTAAAGAGGTGCTTCAGGGATAGGGGGGTTAAATTGTTTCTATACAAATGCTCGTAGTCTTAGAAACAAGAAGGATGAGCTATTTAGTTATATTAGCAATGAGGATATAGATATATTATGCGTTACTGAATCATGGGTTAATGAAATAGAATTTAGTGACACTATAAGTGAATTTGATTTACAGGGCTATAATATGTACATTAGTCAAAGGACAGGTAGGATTGGTGGAGGAATAATTATCTATATAAAAAACAACATTGTTTCAAGTTTAAATACTTCAATAAAGCAGGATGGAGTTGAGTCACTTTAGATAGATATTAGGTTCAGTAAAAATAGAATGGTGCATTTGGGAGCTTTTTACAGGCCACCTGGGCAGACTGATGATATGGATGAACTAATGATAAGGGAAATAAGTAAGGGATGTGAAACAGATGCAGTTATTATTGGGGACTTCAACTTAAACTCTGTGGACTGGGAAAATATGATAGGTAGGGATAAAACAAGTGGCAGGTTCATAGAATGCTTTGAGGATAATTTTTTGAATCAATTTGTTAATGAGCCAACGAGAGGGGACAATATATTAGATTTAGTACTTTCTAACAGTGATCATTTAGTTCAAGAATTGACTGTTGGGGAAGCATTGGGAAATAGTGACCATCAGATAGTTCGTTTTAACTTGGGAATTGAGAAGGGTAAAATAACTGAGAATGCTGAAAAAGTTCCAAATTTTCATAAGGGAGATTATGTAAAACTTCGAAGCTTGCTAAATTTGGTAGACTGGGATATAGAATTCAGAGGTAAAAATGCTTATGGGATGTGGGATACTTTCAAGCATATAATAAATGTAGTCCAAGAACAATGTATCCCAATGAAGGCCATTAGGAACAAAAGTAGGAAACCATTATGGTGGAATCAGGAGATAGCTAGAAAAATTTCAGAGAAGAAAAGGGCATACAAAAAATTACAGGTACAAAATAATATTCAAAATTTAAGTGATTATAGAATGTCTAGGAATGAGTTAAATAAGATTATAAAGAAGAACAAAAGGGTGTCAGAAATTAAATTAGCTCAGGATAGCAACAAAGATCCTAGAAAGTTTTTTAGTTACTATAAAATTAATAACAAGTCTGGCAGAGTTAAAATAGGACCTATCAAATATGAAGGGGTTGTGAGAGAAACTGATGAGGAAATAGTTGAGGTACTAAATGGTCATTTTGCATCAGTATTTACAAAGGAGAAACTAAATAGTCCTATGTATAGTACTCATGGGTCAGGAAAAGAGGTGTTTACTAACATTAGTGTGGATCGGAGGATGATAAAAGGACTAATAGGTGATTTAGATACTACCAAGGCCTCCGGCCCTGATAATATTCATTCTAGGATACTTAAAAAAGGGGTAGAAAGTATCTCAATAGCTCTGGACAAGTTATATACTAGGTCATTGGAATATGGAGAAATACCCGATGATTGGAAGAGAGCGAATGTAGTCCCCATTTTCAAGAAGGGTAGTAAAGAGGATCCAAATAACTTTAGACCGGTTAGCCTAACTCCTGTAGTCTGTAAAATTCTTGAGAAAATAGTTAAAGAAGGGATTTGCCAACATCTAGAGAGGAAGGGGTTAATCAGCGATGCTCAGCATGGGTTTAGATCAGATAGATCATGTTTGACTAACTCACTAGACTTTCTGGAGTTTGTAACAGATCAAGTAGATAAGGGAGAGAATGTAGATATAATTTACTTAGATTTTAGTAAAGCATTTGATAAGGTACCACATAGGAGACTAGTTCATAAATTAAAAATGATTGGGATATGTGGGGGTGTTTCAAATTGGATAGCTGAGTGGCTGAAAGACAGGAAGCAAAGGGTAGTGCTAAATGGTGTAAAGTCAGAGTGGAGGGATGTTATCAGTGGGGTTCCTCAGGGATCAGTTCTCGGTCCATTATTATTTGTCATCTATATAAACGATCTTGGGGAGGCAGTTGATAATAAAGGGTCAATTTTTGCGGATGATATCAAATTAGCAGCTGTAGTTAAAGATATTGATGATAATTTTAAAGTGCAGGGGGATTTAAATAAATTGTTATCCTGGGCAAATAAGTGGCAAATGACTTTCAACCTTGATAAGTGCAAAGTTATTAACATGGGAAAAGATAATAGAGAATTTAACTATGAAATGGATGGGCATTGGCTAAGCTCAGTAGAGGATGAGAAAGATCTAGGAGTAGTAATAGATAAGTCATTAAGGTTTTCTAAGCAGTGTATTGAAGCAAGAAATAGGGCAAATAGAGTGCTGGGTTTTATTAAGAGAAATGTCAGTTACAAAAGTAAGGAGGTTATTCTTAAACTCTATAACTCTTATGTTAGGCCACATCTAGAGTTCTGTATACAGGCATGGTCCCCACATTTTAGACATGATATTAACCTTCTTGAGTCAGTGCAACGGAGGGCAACAAAGATTATTCCTTCCCTGAGGCACTTTGAATATGAAGATAGACTGAGGGTATTAAATATGTTCTCGTTCGAAAGGAGGTGTGTGAGAGGGGATATGATTGAGCTCTTTAAAAAATTTTCCGGGATAGATAAATTGGATGTTAGCAAGTTTTTTGAGTTAGATGATGGAAATCGGACTAGAAGTCACCACTTGAAAATTAAAAAGCAAGGGTGTAGGTTGGATTTAAGAAAATATTTTTTCACCAATAGAGTGGTAGACTTCTGGAACAAATTGCCGCAGAGGGTAGTAGGTAGTCCTAATCTAAATGTATTTAAGAGTAGGTTGGATGAGTTTATGGGAAGGGAAGGTTGTGATGGTTCCTAAGTTTTGTATATATTAATATTGTTTGTATATATCTATAGCTGCATGATTTACTTCTTGACAAGCCTTGATTGGTGATACCCTTGTTTATGGATGTAGTTTTCCTGGGAGTGTGGGTGCCTTAAAAAAGAGGCCGTTTGACTCGGATGACCTATGATGAGCCCTTGTGGCTTTTGTCATCTGTTATATTATATTGTGGGGGACTTTGATTTTGTCTTTCCCTGGTGATGGTGCTTTTTGTGGGTGGGTTTTGACGGAGGCGGATGACCTTTGATAGGCCCTTGTGGCTTTTGTCATCCGTGTAATTATGTTATGTTATGTTATGTTTAAAGCGCTTGGTCTTCCCGGTGAAGGATCACGAAGGTGGAATGCTTTGGTTTTTTCTCTGATGAGAAAAACCTCGACTAGAACCAAAAGGTAAACCCAAGTGATGACAAATGGTTATGTGTGTTAAGCGAGGGTCCAGTTGTAATGCATACCGAGCTTTCTGCCATGGTTCTGGGAGTCTTGAGCAGTGAGGGGGGTGTCATGCCCCCCCCCCTCACCTTTTTTCGGGTGGCTTAAAAGTAAAAAATGCTGCTGCCTACACAGATGTTTTGGAAAATGTTATGAGGCTTAAGATAGATAGAATACGCGTGGCAAGACCTTACATCTTCCAACAACACTCTGCACCATCTCATAAGGCTATAACAACCCAAGCATGGATGCGTGCCAATTTCCACGACCATGTTCTCCCAGACACATGGCCTCCTAGTTCACCGTACCTCAATCCACTGGATTTATTACCTATGAGCCGTCGTCGTCTAGAACAGCGGTCGCCAACCTTTAGAACTTAATGGACCACTCATATGAATTTAGATTAAAAGGTACTGTAAATATATTTATACAATATTAATCCTAAAAGTTTTATTTTTTTTAATGCGAAATACACCCATTAAAGGTAAAAAAGTTATATAGTAATTATTCCCCCCAAAACTGAAGTTTAGTTAAATATTACCCAATTTTAATGTGATGGTTGTTGCTGTTTATTTGACTTCAGTATGTGGTGATTGGGCTCCAATGACGTCACTGCAAGACGGAGAGCTGCGTCTATTTCAAGCTGAGAGCGGTACCGAGTTTTAATTACTGTGACTGATGAAAATGTCTTTTCGCATGAATATGTTGTTGAAAATTGAATAAAAATATTCATTGCTTCCTCACTCAGTGATGGGTATTCATTTTTTACAGAGAGCCAGAAATGAGGTCTTGATAAAGATGACTGGAATTTAGCTTTGAGACTGTCGTCGCAAGATAGATCGATGAGGCTTTGTTTCATTCATGCTTAATTTGCTTTCTTCGATGTTAGCTACAAATGGATCTATTATCCACATATTTCCAGACCTAGGATCTTCTTCACTTGGGTAACAAAAATCAAAATATTTTGTCAGTCACTGTAAGTGCTGTTGAATAATGGATACCACTTGCCGGTTGAGACCCTTCTCTCCAATATATTCATCTGATCTATGTCTATGATAAGTTTTTTTAATCATAATTTTTTTTATTTTAATGTTCATGAAATATAAATAATGACACATTTTTTCCGTGGACCACCTAAATATTTTCACGGACAACCAGTGGTCCGTGGACCACAGGTTGGCGACCGCTGGTCTAGAGAGAGGTCAATAAACACCCCATAACACCATTCAATCTTTCATGTCCCCTATAGCAAAGACTCCGAAATTGATAAAGATCATCTGATTCGGGCATGTCAACGCTTCGAACCCCGCATTGAATCAGTCATTGAGGCTAATGGTGGATTCATCGAATAGGCGTTCTAAGGATTCTCGGGATTATTTGTACCGATTTTCATTTAAATACAGCTTTTCTCTGATGTATTATGCGTCATATATATATATATATATATATATATATATATATATATATATATATATATATATATATATATATATATATATATATATATATATATATATATATATATATATATGCTGCATTTTTATACAACTAAAATAGTCTTTTGATGAAAAAAAAATCCTACCAAGTCCAGCATATAACGATCAATACTTTGGGCAGTTCACACAAATGGTATATGTACAAAATAGCCAAGCATCTCCGAATCCTCAGGAGGAATCAACGGCTTGTGTAAAAAAGGCTTCGCGCCAGAGACGCTGATGCCTAGACTAAGGCGGGATCCTAAGTACAGGATCCTTTAAGAGTCTATTACCTTAATAGAAGCCCTTAGAGGAGCTATGGAGTGAGAGATTGCCTTAGGTGTATCGAGGCAAGTACTCATCTATGAACTATAGTGTAAATGGAACGCGAATTGAGACTAAAATGAACGACTGGTGAGCGGCGAAACGCGGAAACTCTGTTAATAAGCGAAGATGAAGTCGGAGTCGTTAGTCGCATTCGGACGCGCCGCTTCTCAGTTGAAGTGCTCTTCACTGAACCGTTGTAGGAGAGCTTTAAAAGAAAAACAACCCACCACCGACACTTTCTCTCTCTTTCTCTCTCTCTCTCTCTCTCTCTCTCTCTCTCTCTCTCTCTCTCTCTCTCTCTCTCTCTTTTGATCCTCTTTCTATCTCTATCCTTCTATCTGTTTATCAAAATGAATATACGCTATCGTATGTGTATACCTCCGTATGAATACACTTTTTATCTACGTAAGAGAAGATTAAAATCAGCTGGCTGATGTGTTTGATTCGTTTTCGATGACTTTAACATGTAAATTAAAGTCGTAAATATTTTGTTTTAATATGAAACTAAAATATCTATCTATCTCGTCTCTTGCATCCGGCATCCAATTAAAAGGAATAAAGGAGAAAAGAAAGAAGTGAAACAGAAACAACTGCAGAATTTCATGTGTACCCATGCACTTACACACATCTAAACTCTATACCTCATCACAACCACATGGAAGTAAAACATATTTTCGGGTACTCTGGCAACAGGACTTGGCTACAGAGATACGTACACACTTGCATATGTATTATCTGATACTAGCACATGCTCATTTATTATGCACATACCCGGAGATATATACATATCCTCAATTCCTTCCCTCACTTCGTCATATTCACTTATGCAGCTACGCACATGCACAATCATTCAAACACACATTCACTAACGTGCTTGGGATTACGCGTACACCGAACCAAACTTCCATACACATGAATATTCTACCATAGCCGCATTCTTATACGTATACACATCAAAAAACGATATGATGATACATTCATACTCCTATACGCACACGTGCGCATACAGCTTCAGTGCTTCCTTTACACGAAATCACCTCCAATGTTGGACAAGGCCTTTATCTCACTTCCAGCACTTAATACACCACATCTAAACCAAAATTATCAGATGTGTAGAAGAATATGCAGCTCTTATACAACATTTACGTGTGGGGGGGGGGTGTATGTTATGGTAGCTGGAATGGTCGAGGCGGAGAGATGTATAATGGTTAAATGGCACTACTTACTGCCACCGGTGGCATCGCTGTAGAGATGAGTGGAAATAAGTATTTATGTACATGTATAGACATACCTAGATATACTGTGTGCGCGTGGGTACATTTGTGTGAACATGTGCGAAAATTGTTTATCCTTTGCACTTACACAATTGTATGTTGTGTATGTGTGTATTTTCACAGATTTTCAATAGGAGTATTATTGTGTAGTCTGTATGGAGAGGGTCAATGTTTAATCGTCTAAGGGCCTATGTTCATGTGGAACCACAATTTCAATCCACTGTGACTCTTAATATATAATGATTTAAGGGTTATTCTATTTTATACGAGTATAACTATATAGCCAATTCGGGCATCAACTGGTTAAAATCTTCCTATGTCTGTCCGATTCTTCACCCACTATCACCCGCACTCTTAACACGCGACTTGACCTCTCGCTACGGTGTACAGTCACATAAGCGCTCTACCGGCATTCGACCTCAGATTTCGAGAACTACTTTGTAGGGACGGGGTTGGTAGCTATGGTAACGGGGTGAGGGTCAAACTCGATCAAGCCGTCACCCACCCCCAGATCCCAAGGTCCCAATCCCTGGATTTAGGTTCGAAGTGACCTTTAGAACTCCGTTTTAGGGATCTCATTTTAACACGGGGAGGTCTCCCAGATGTGACTCTGTCTTGTCCACAGGCGCTTACTTCTGTACTGTTAATGTCGGAGTGAGGGAGACCCTGATGAATTGACCTGGTGAGGGATAAAGAAAGGGAGAGCAATAAATCGTGACCCACCCTCCTCCCCAGAACTTCATAGTTGCTTCCAGAGAATCAAACTCAGAAATAATATAAATTGTAACGTGATAACTGAGCATCATTATTATTACTTATTATTATTATTTATTATTATTATTTATTATTTATTATTTTATTATTATTATTATTGTTATTTATTATTAATACTATTTATTATTAGTTTTTATTATTATTATTATTCTTATCATTATTATTTATTATTATTATTTATTTATTTTTATTATCATTATTATTGTTATTATTATTATTTATTATTAATATTATTTATTATTAGTTTTATTATTATTATTGTTATCATTATTATTATTTATTATTATTATTATTATTATTATTATTATTATTATTATTATTATTATTTATTATTATTTAATTATTTTATTATTATTATTGTTATTATTATTGTTATTTATTATTAATATTATTTATTATTAGTTTTTATTATTATTACTGTTATTCTTAACATTATTATTTATTATTATTATTTATTTATTTTTATTATTTTTATTGTTATTATTAATTATTAATATTATTTATTATTATTTTTTATTATTATTACTGTTATTCTTATCATTATTATTATTATAATTTATTATTATTATTATTTTTTATTATTATTATTATTATTTATTACTATTAATTAGTAGTAGTAATACTAGTAGCAGTAATAGTGCTAGTAGTAGCATCAATAGTAGTAGTATTACCTCCAACAAAAGAGTTTGGCGGAGGTTATGTGATAAGCGGGTTTTTTGTATTAGTGAAGAAGATCTCTCGAAATGTATTCGGTGAATTTCGATGAAGGGGAGGGGGGGGGGCGCTTTATGCCAAAGAAGGGTTGATTAAATTTGGAGACAGATCAAGATCCGGACGTTGATCCAGGATAATTTATTCCCTTTCTTTACCATTGAGAAATACGATATTTTTTAGCATGGCGGAAGTGGGCTCTCTCTCTCTCTCTCTCTCTCTCTCTCTCTCTCTCTCTCTCTCTCTCTCTCTCGGTGTTTTTTGTTTCTGGTTATTTGTTGTTATTGTAGTATACTATGGATGCGCCTGGCCCCTACCAATTACACCCCCCTTAGTGATGATCTTAGTGCATTGATCGAAGATGGTGTTTATTTGGTTCGGGTTTGGTTCGTTTGGTTCGTTGCAAAGTGGTCGGTTTGAGAGACTAATTGATCATCACTGGTTCTGGTTGCCATTGAGACGAAGACTATAACTAACGCCTATGGATTAAATTTACCCGCGTGACTGGTTGGGTTGGTGGTTGTACTCGATTCTTGTTATTGGTTATGGTTATGCTTCTCGTGGTAATATCACTCGTTCAGATTACCACTTCATGTTCAACTCCAACTGGCAGGAGGCGAGTGTGCAGGAACACGCCCTTCGTCAAGCAGCCCCCCGCCTTCCGAATGTTTAGGTAACAAGCAAACTATCATTGAACCACTTCACTCCCCTTCAACTACTCTGATAGGTGTAGTCTTCGATGACTTCAAGGAGTGGTAATGACTTATTTGCCGTGTCTAGCGGGAGTGGGGCGTAAACGGGAATCTCGGGTCAATTCAGTGTCGCGAAAGAATAAAACATAGAAATGTCAATGATTTTATTATTATTTCCACTTATTAAAACCAGTCCTATGGTTTATCCTTTGCCTATCATTAATAATATAGGAGGAATATTTGGTAAAAGAATTATCTACATAACTAAATTTATAATAAATATTCTGTTGGTGAGTCAATCTGCATTTCTATCCGTTTGCCTGTCTAGTTTCTGCCTCTTTAATCTCCGACAGCCTCTAAATATACAGCCGTCTCCCTCCATCCTCTCTTTTTTGCCTCTCTTCCTCAACCATCAAAGAAAAGATTCCTTAACTTCCTTCCTTGAGTAAACACTGGAAGAGGCGTCTCTTGTTATCGCGGTTACTCGACGCTACGAAACGTCATCACATCATTCACCCCCACCTTGAAGGATGTTGACAAAGACTGACTGACCCTACAATAGACGTCATGATTAAAGAACATAGCGTGATAACTACCTAAAAATGACACCCTTACCTCTTAAATTGACCAAACCTAAGATTCAAATCTAAGTGAACAGAACCCACCAATGTTTAGCTCCCCAATTTACAAAGTTCTAGAACCCAGAAAAGATAAGTCATCAGATAGAACTTACGATCTTCAGAAGATGAGTTGGGTTGATCTTAGATGGACAGAACTGACATTATACAAATCCTACCATTGACTGAACGGTCTTCGGGTGGCTACGGAAGAACGAAAAGCACATCCGACCGAACCCGCATGGGACGGAGGTTATGTTGGACAATCTTCACGATCGACTAACACCCACGATCGGGTCATACTCTTGCTCGATAAATAGGGCCTATAATAGACATAGGTGGGCGTTATCGCGATAACGATATCGGGTTATCGGTTATCCGATATTTTTTTCCGCGTTATCGATTCATCGGTACCGCCGATACCTTGGGTTCCAAACTAGCGATAATCGATAATTTCAGTTTTTGGTTCCAGTTTAGCACAGGGGCGAGGGCGAGTCGCGTGTGCCTTGGAGGCAGAAATAGGCAGGTCCGAGCTGGGAGGAGGATCCTCAAAACCTATGAGGAGATGAAGGAGAGCCTAACCAAGTAAGAAACTAAGAAACAGTATTCAAATATTCTTACTATTGTATTATAAAATAACGCTATATATAGTCAATAATCAATATTGTATTATAATTTTGGATTTATCGGTTATCACCTTATCGGGCGCTAAATTTATCGCCAGTTATCGATTATCGGTTATCTCCGATAAAGTTATCGTTATCGATTTATCGGTTATCGTGATACATTTTTTCGTTATCGCACCCACTTATGATAGTAGACGCACCAGACCGACTTGAGCCATAATGCTGACACTTGACTGTCAACCTCGGCAGGATTTTCTGTGCAAGGCGTCTATGTTACTTCTTACCGTCATCTTCTCAACTTCTGTGTACTTTAACTTTCCCCATCTTCTATTGCTTCACCCCCCGCTCCATCATTTCGGATTTATATCACCGGAGGTTTTTGTCTTTTACCAGGGATGGGGGGGGGGGGATATGTGTGTACTATAAGTGTGTGTGTTAGAAAAAGAGGTTTGGATTGGCTGAACTGGATATATATAATGAGGCAGACAAAGAAAATAGAAACCAACTTTAATCGTTTTCTCACAAATTGTGATCGGTGTGCATCAATGCCCATTTAAAAACCAACCATTAAAATGGAGCGATTTTATATTATTTAATTACCCATATTCGTACATACGCATACGCTCGTGGGTCTCTCGTTATCCTAGCGGATAAGGCGTTGGAATTCCTCGTCTGGGTGTCGGGTTCAATTCTTGGTGAGAGCGGACGCGAAAAGTTTCCTAGCTCGCAGCGGGCAGCCGTCAATAAGGCGGTGCGCTGAGACCGACACATGCACGAGCATCCACATACTTCAGTACACACAAATCCAAGCAAAACACCGTCACTTCTTCCATCCCTCCACTCGCATATACACAACACCACGCTTCCATGCCGTAATCTCCCGATAGGGTATCCATATCTCGAGTCTCCTAACGGGGAAGGAGTGACTCTCGCTTGGGCCACAGAGGTTTCTCACTCTCGCTGTTCGGAAGCAAAAAGCCTACCTTTATGCGCACGTCTACATTTAAATACATGTCTACTTCTATTGGCATGACTACTTTTAAGCACATGTCTATTTTTATTTGTACAAATGTATTCACTGCCCGGGGGGGGGTAACCATGCCAGGGGAGTCTAGGAAGGACAAATTCCAAGAAAATATCAATAAGTGATCACCGAATGCCCTGTCCTAGTCTTAATAGGACAGATCCTTTGAAGACCTGGTATCCTTAGCCCTTAGATAGGACTCACCATCCTGCTTGAAGAGCTGCTGATATTCAAAGGGAAGATATCATGAAAATTGGTTCGGTTAAAGCACTAAAACACACTGCTCGTTGAATCCAGCCTGCTATGGGGCGTCCCAGGTCCTTTAAAAGGAAAGGTCAGGTTTAAAAAATAAAATATCCTTCTAGCTAACCCCCACCCCCCCAAAAAAAAGAAAGAAGAGAAAACAAACAAAATAAAACAAATACACAACAAAAACAACAATTAGTTCGAATGAAACATACATTAGACTCTTCGGTGTCGCTTAAGCGTGTGTCCTAGAGACCAGTTTTCTTTTTATTTTGCGTGTATCCCACCAGGACATTGTTAGGTTTGTTTCTAGTTAGGTATGGTTTTAGTTTAGGCACTTACGCCGAAAGCATAACCTAACCTAACCTGACCTGAATTAACTTAATCCTAACCTAACCTAACCAGACCTAAACCAACCTAGGGTCTTTTCTGTTTGGCAGCAGGTGGATGTTTTGTACCAAATTTTCACCAACGATGCAGTTTTGAGTGCTGAATACGAATATAACATTTATCTTTTGGAAGAAATGAAAAGGAAGTATATAAATAAAAGAAATTTCAAACTTTAAATTTGGTTTGTCCGATACATTTTGAAAAAAAAGCAATGGAAATGAAACGCACTTAAACTGCCATATGATTTCCCAATATTATTGTTCACTCCCTTTATTATTTCTCCAAACATTCATTTATATTTTGATATAAGTATCCCATAATATTTTTTTAAACACATTTTCATTTCTATTTCGTTTTCGCCACATAAATTCACATAAGTATGAATCGAGCATCTCACGGTGGGTACCGCCGTGTTCCAATATGTTTCACCTTTTTGGAGTAAATTCATTGGGACTGCTCGTAGGGGGTTTAGCACTGCGGGGAGACTCCCCTACGATGATCCTGAGTTTCAATCAATTGGGAGGTCGGGGGGCACAGCCCCCCAGTATATAATCATAATTGTTTATAGAATAATATGCTAAACTAGTGTGCATTAAGTTGTTTTTTTTTAATACCTCTTTTCATTTCTCCCCAAAATAAATGTTATATTCGTATTCAGCACTCAAAACTGCATTATTGGTGAAAATTTGGTACAAAATATCCGCCTGCCGCCAAACAGAAAAGATCTCCAACCTAACCTACCCTAACCTAAACTAATGGAACATAACCTAACCCAACCCAACCTAACCTAACCTAAACAAAATTTTTAGGATACTTAAGAGTACGACCAACCGCTTCAAAATATTAAACGTTTAAGCCTAATTTAATTGAAAATTTTAATATTTTATAATTTTATGATTTTAGTGAAGCATTTTGGGTTGAAAGATATTTTTTTAGGCAGATTAAAAAAAGTCTAATCTTTTTTTTAATAAAAAATGTGTAATCTAATTTTTCATGTTTACCTTAATACAGAATTATTGGTAGGACACAAGCTACCTTCCTTTATCCGTACATCGTTTCGAGATTCCCTTATACATGAACCTTCTTGACGATCTTTTTATCCATTCATCTCCATTTTTATCCATTTATCCATTTATCTTCATCTTTTATACATTCATCTCCGTTCCCTTACCCATTCACCTTTTTTACCTTACCTTATCCACTCCTTTTGTCTACCTTGACTTAGCTAATCATCTCTACTTTCTCTTATCCTTTCCTCTTCTTGACAATCTTTTAATCTATTCATCTCCCTTTTTATCCATTTATCCATTCATCTTTTATCCATTCATCTCGCTTCCCTTACCCATTCATCTTCTTTACCTTCCCTTATACATTCATTTTCTCTACCCTCACTTAGCTAATCATCTCTACGTTCCCTTATCCATTCCTCTTCTTGACCATTTTTTATCAATCCATCTCCCTTTTTATCCATTTATCCATTCATCTTCATCTTTTATACATTCATCTCCGTTCCCTTACCCATCCATGTTCTTAAACTTCCCTTAGCCATTCATTTTCTCTACCCTCACTTAGCTAATCATCTCTACGTTCCCTTATCCATTCCTCTTCTTGACCATTTTTTTATCCATCCATCTCCCTTTTTATCCTTTTATCCATTCATATTAAACTTTTATACATTCATCTCCGTTCCCTTACCCATTCACCTTTTTTTACCTTCCCTTATCCACTCATTTTGTCTACCTTGACTTAGCTAATCATCTCTACTTTCTCTTATCCTTTCCTCTTTTTGACCATCTTTTTATCCATTCATCTTCCTTACCTCCCCTATTCATTCATCTTCTCTATCTTCACTTAGCCACTCACCTCTACTTTTTCTTAGCCATTTTTCTTTCTACCTTCCCTTATCTATCAATCTTCTTGCACATCTTTCATTTCATCTTTTCGGCCTCTTCCTATCCATTCAACCTACCTACCTTCACATAGGCAAACATCTTCTTTACCTTCCTTTATCCATTAATATTCTCGGCCTTCCCTTACCCATTCATCTTCTCCGCCTTCCCTTATTCATCTATCTTCTCGGTCTTCCCTTATCCTTTCATTTTCTCAACCTTGTTTATCCATTCATCTTTCGACCTTCTCTAACCCATTACTCTTCTCAACCTTTTCTTATCCAATCATCTTTTCGACTTCCTCTTATCCATTCATCTTCTCAGCTTTCCCTTATCCATTCCTCATCTGATCTTTCCTTATCCATTCGTCAGCTCGGCCTTCCCTTATTTCGTCGACCCAACCACTCCATCGTCATCACTCTTTTTCCCTCGGGTTGCCAGGTCATCTTATCTTCCACACACCAACACATCCCTCTTCCAAGGGTGGCACTCTCTTGGTCCACAAAGAGTTCCAAACGCTCGTTGCTCAGTCGAAAAACATAAGTACTACCCTTCCTCACCCACTTTAACGAGAAGCGTCTCTTGGTCTTTTGCGTTTGCTAGTTGTAGCTCTGATCTTTATGTTAGTTTCATTATCCGGTCAAGGAATCCCGCGCAAAAGAGAATGATCAGCTTAAATAAATTAAGACACTTGAAACCCATAGATTGAGATATATTCTATATAAATCTCAATTTATAGATTGAGAGATTATATTCTATATTAATCTCAATTTATAGATTAAGAGACTATTTTCTATAAATCTCAATTTATAGATTACGAGACTATTTTATATAAATCTCAATTTATAGATTGAGAGACTATTATCTATATAAATCTCAATTTATAGATTAAGAGACTATTTTATATAAATCTCAATTTATAGATTAAGAGACTATTTTATATAAATCTCAATTTATAGATTGAGAGACTATATTCTATATAAATCTCAATTTATAGATTAAGGGACTATTTTATATAAATCTCAATTTATAGATTGAGAGATTATATTCTATATTAATCTCAATTTATAGATTAAGAGACTATTTTCTATAAATCTCAATTTATAGATTACGAGACTATTTTATATAAATCTCAATTTATAGATTGAGAGACTATATTTTATATAAATCTTAATTTATAGATTGAGAGACTCTATTCTATATAAATTTCAAATTATAGATTGATAGACCATATTCTTTATAAATCTGATTTTATAATCTATCTTTCAATTCGAAAAATTGGTCGGTCTAAATTCTGGAAAGGACTTGGAATTCAACGGATCAATAAATCTCAGATTCAGGTCAGCTATGAATAGATAATGAAATTAATTGTGTTTAAAGTAACGAAATTATTAGTTGTTAGTGAGATTTAACCCCATTAACTATTATCTCTCAATTGTATTTCGTTTCGTATGGAATTGGATCCCAGTGAAATACTCGCTTGTAGAATTTCCATAATTCATTCAAAATTAGGATTCAATTCATAAATTAGATTACCGAGATATTTCCCTTAGATAGATGAATAGGATTTGTAGCAATGAATGGAAGTTAGAAAGGAAAGGAGATTGTAGACATAGGATCAATCAAATTGAAGCAGCATTTCTATTAGGGATCCTATGGTATAAAGACCTATCGTTCTTAAGGAGGAATAAAGATAAGATTATGGTCTTATGTCAGTACTTTAGGTGATTCTGACCAACTCCTGTCGATTTCTTTGTCAAGGGATTTAGCTTAGAAAAGGGGGGGGGGAAGGGGCGATACAGTACGCCCGCCGCGCAGGCTATTGTTGTACAAAAATATCTTTACTTTATGATTATTTGTGGGGTAAAAGCAGACTCAGGAGAGTTGCCCACTCTCCCTATCATATAATATACATACAATGAGTAAAGGTATCACATCGTACGCCCGGCAGTTTACGCGCACCCGTAAATCATCCTTAGTTGTGAGCGAACAACGTTGTGGTCGCAAAACAGATTGAGCGTCTTATAAATACAGTACTAAACTATTATATTCTACATTTTATCAACCACACCTTAAGATTTGACATCACTAATCATTGATCATTACTTAGTTATCTTGTAGTGCCCATTACAAAGTGGAGTAGAGCCAACAATGAACTTTACAATTTGAGCACCCGCAAAATAATTTGTAAATAATTAATGTATTAATGCAAAACAAACTGTATACTCGTAAATAATACAAGGTCGCTAGGAAATGGAATCGTTGCGTTCATACAATATACACATAAACATTTACACATCAGAAAATAGGTGCGAGACGACGGTTTTGTCCGCACGGTGATAAGAAAGAGAATTGAAACAGTTGTTCATACAAGTAATGAATCTGAAGAGAGGAAGTCTGATCCATGGTCTTTTGACATGGATCCGCGAAAGAGGGAATTTTATTTTGCTACAACCAAACTTTTTTTAATCATACTGATTAATATTATAATAAAAAAAATATTTAGTGTTCTTCAAAGCTATATGCCCTCGCCACTAGCAGCACCGTTGCTCTAAGAAGAGGTTTGAGGGAAGAGATGGAGTTTCAATGCACTGTTGAAGGCACCAAAAGAAAGAGAATAGCGTATGCTAGCCAGTAGTTCATCAAACAACTTAGTGACGCTGAATGAGAAGATACGGTCACCAATGCGGAACACAAACGACTACAAGATACACGCAGTAAAGGACTAGAGGTGGACTTTATGGTTCTCTGTGGTAGAGAGTTTAATGAAGACAGATAGAAGGGAGCCTTATTAATTTAAACTTCTATAAGAAGAAAATTAAAGATATTCCGGAACCGGATTTGGATCTGGTGCAATTCTCGGAGCAGCCATATTTCGTGAGTAACATGACTCTGGCGGAGAAGTACAAGGGCTGCGATATACTTTGGAGCAAATTGAAGGGGCCTTAGAAAGAAAAGAGGAGATCAGCAAGTAAGATGAAAGGTATTATTAGCCTAAATGGTTTACTCGACGCTTTTAAAATTAAAATGTGAGCGACTGCAGAGAAGTCGAAGGAAACAGAAAGAAGAGTAGAAGCAATGAATAACGTAGGTTTTGAACGAAAGCATTTTATCGTAAGTGACACCCAGGTTTTTAACAGCGCCAGGTAAGGAAACTGGACTGATACCAATGTTCAGAGGAGTAATAACTTTACAGCGAGTAAGTTAGGACAGTGTACCACTGTATCCGAAAGTTGACCGATAATATCGTAACTATTCGGCCGATTCTAACGAAATATGAAAAACTTATGTTGTTTTACATTCTTTTTCGAATGGTATAGTAAGAAAGGTCCTCGCAAGGTTAGTCCTGGAATTATTTGGCCATAACCTGGTAACCATTCGGCAAATTCTAACGGAATTTGAAACCCTTATGTTGTTTTACATTCTCTTTCGAATGGTATAATTGGCAAGGTCCTCGCAAAGTTAGTCCTGGAATTATTTGGAAATAACCTCGTAACTATTCGGCAAATTCCACCGGAATTTGAAACCCTTATGTTGTTTTACATTCTCTTTCGAATGATATAATTGCTAAGGTCCTCGCAAGGTTAGTCCTAGAATTATTTGGCAATAACCTCGTAACTATTCGGCAAATTCTAACGAAATTTGAAACCCTCATGTTGTTTTACATTCTCTTTCGATTGATATAATTCTCAAGGTCCTCCCAAGGATAGTCCGGGAATTATTGAAAGTTTTGTAGGTCATAGGGTCATAAGTCAGAATAATTGGTAGCACGCGACCTAGGTCTGTCGACCTTATTTTAGTCTTTTTCCCGCAAAATGTATAAAATACGTTGTCGTCCTCGCGGTCAATACTTTGGCATCTTGAAGCTTAAAGCATTGTGTCGGAGGAAGAGAACTTCAGAAACTCATTTTTTCTCATAAATTCTGAATCATTTGTTGACTTACGTGTTTTTATGTTTTTGCAGGTGATATTTTTTTTTAAGCCAAATTATATATCATGAAATGAAGGTGATATTTTGAGGTTCTGGAATTTTTATATGCATGCGGATAGTCGCAATGTCAATAGTACGATAGTCCTTATAAAATACCTCACCTGAGAATAAACCCCCTAAACTTCATTGTTAAAATAAACGTCCTTTTTCTCTCACAATCGTCGATAGATACATATAAACACATACGCACATACATATTTAACACCAAAATTTGAATTTGTTATAGGGTAAAAATTATAAACATTTGTTGCTACCAATATATTAAATCACTTTACCACTCACCACACAAAGTACACGACATATTACCACCTATAACTTACTTGTTACAATGTTACAGTATGTTACATAGATATTTTACCCTATAATATATCTTATTTATATTTATACAAAAAGGAGTGTTTACGAATATCAATTAATAATTGAGGCTGTTACAATATTTTTTATGTCCGAAAAAAAATTATATTTTAAAAATCTGGAATGAAAATTCATTTATATACAGTAGATTAAATTTCTATGTACAAAAATTAAGTACTCTATGTATTATTATTATCGTTGCATTTAATAAATGCAATTATTTGTATATAAATATTTACAGGGTCGTTCAACATGGTGGTTTTTAAAGGAATGTGCTCCAGTTTTATTATTTTATTAATAAATGAAGTTTATAAAAATTCAAAGATTAAAATTTAATGTATAAACTCAAGTTCCTAAATTAAAATTTAAAGTCGAGGTTTTAGAATTTATTTCTTACATTCGAAGTCAAAAGGTCGAGTTTTAAACTCGAATTATTGACTTATGATGGCGAAACTTTGGGAGGGGGGATGTCTTATTTTTAAGGTCTCAAAATTGAGTTCATAAACTCGAGGACTTGAATCATGGTCTTAGGTTTGAGGTTACTAATTTGAGATTGAGAACCCTGAATTTGAGGATTTATATTCTCAGTCTTAATTGAACTCAAGGATTTAGATTAAGATTCTGAAATCAAGGTTTTAGATTTTATTATCTTTGAGCTCGAGGTTTTGAATTCAAGGTTTTTGACTCGAGATTTTAGATTTGAGAATTTGAAATTAAAGTTTGGGAATTTAAGATTTTAAACTCGAGTTTTTTTCCACTAAATATTTTAAACTCGAGTTTTTTCACTGAGGTTTTTAAACTCGAGTTTTAAATTTTAAGATTTTAATATCGAGGCTTTAAATTGACGACTTTGCACTTGATTTAAGATTCGAGTCTTCGAACTCGAGGATTTGCATTCATGGCCTTGAACTCAAGGATTTAAATTCAGCATCTTGAACTCTATGATTTATATTCAAGATCTTGGGCTCAAGGATTTGTATTCATGGCCTTGAACTCGAGGATTTACATTCAGAGTTTTGAACTCTAGGATAGACAGTTAAGGTCTTGAGCTCAAAAAGTTATATTCAGTCTTGAACTCTAGGATTTGCATTCATGCCCTTGAACTCGAGAAATTTACTGTCACGGTCTTGAACTCCGGCATTTGTATTAGTGGCCTTGAACTCGAAGATTTGCCTTCAAGTTCTAGAACATTAAGATTTACATTCAAGGTCTTGAACTCTAGGACTTACATTTATGGTCTTGAACTCGAGGATTTTTAATGGGGGCCTTGAACTCGAGGATTTACATTTTGTGTCTTGAATTCGAGGATTTGTATTGGTGTCCTTGAACTCGAGGATTTACATTCAGGGTCTTGAATTCGAGGATTTACAATGGTGTTCTTGAACCCGATGATTTACACTCAAGGTCTTGAACTCGAGAATTTGCATTGGTGGTCTTGAACTCGAGGATTTACATCGTGGTTTTGAACTTTAAGACTTACATCCATGGTCTCGAACTCGAGACCTTGCCTACATGGTTTTCGATTCAAAACCACACACGGTTTTACCACGCCCTCTGGTGGTGCAAATACGGATTATTGGGGTTGTGGTGTAACTGCGTCATGGCGGGGAAGGTGGAGGACCCACCAGTAACCGGGGTCCCGGCTCCCCCCTGGGGCCTGAAGGGGTCTAATGAGAGGGAGGTGTCGCAGACAGAAAGGTGACTCGACGGTAAAAGGCTGACGGAGTTCGACCCTAGGTGGGGCGGTGCCCCCGATGAGTCGCGCGCGTGGGGGAGCTTGAGGTCGCCGGAGGACGCGGATGAGGAGGACGTGGATGAGGAGGACGAGCCCTTGGCTGCAGCCTCCTCTTTCACCAGGATGGGGACGCTGATCCGACGGGGGGACGACGCGTTCTGTGTAACAGAAAAAGAATAATAATAATGAAAATAACAATACAATTATTATTATATTAGTAGTAGCTTCATTCATGATGATTATTCATAAAACTATGGGCGTATTTTAAGGCATAAAAATGGTGTTGATGATGTTAGTCATCATCATCATCAACATCATCATCATCATCATCATCATCATTCTTAACATTTTTATTATCTGCATTTTTATCCCCCCCCCTATTTATCTATCCCTCACATATCCATTTTTTATCTATCGAATAAAAAAGCTCTCGTTGGTTATACCATTCTATTTATTCAATTTCGGCCTCTCCCCAATAGACCCTTGGGGGCCGAATGACCCCCGCCGAGAAGAGGATTCGAACCGACACCCAGCGGAAGAAGAGGGTTCTGAATATTCGGTCGATGCTTCGAGAGTAATTATTATTGCTTAAAAATAAAAGAGCGAAAACCAACGAGGACACCTGCGTCAGGCATTTTTTTAAAGAGGGACATGTAAAGAAAGTGGGGAAACCGGAGTAAGTCAAGATATATGGGTGTTGGGGTCCGTAAGGCATGCAATGCATCAGATATCCCTCGCAGAATGGTTCCCCTGACTCCATTATTGGGTAATAATTTTATCGACAACCTGTGGGATGAGGAACCAACGAAAGGAAAGAAAAAATAATAAAAGAAACAAAAAGAATAAAAATGAATAAAATAAATACAAATGATTAAAAGTTAAAAAGAAAAAAAACGAATAGAAGAAATAAAAAAATGAATAACCGAAACAATAAAGGAATAAAATTTAAAAATACTAAAAAGTAATGAATGGAAAAAAATGAATAAAGGGAAAAAAACATGAAATATCGAAACAAAAAACGAATAAAATAAACAAAAGTGAATAAAAGAAACCAAAATGAATAAAATAAACGAAAATGAAAAAAAAGAAATAAAACATAGGTAAAGGAACCAAAATGGATAAAATATACAAAAAAATTAATAAACGAAATCAAAAAAGAGAGTGAAATGGATCGAGAAAGACCAGAACTCGTAGAGCTAATGCCAAGGTTCGGAAACCGTACGTAAAAACCTCCCATCCTTCCTGTTCGCACTTAAAAGAACCCAATTCGTCAAGAGTACAAACACTAAAAGATCACTTTCGCGACCGCAGCAATCAAACTGAAGTAAATGGTCAAATGGGTAGAGAAGAATCTATCACCGGGTCAGCGAGGAGAAGAGGGAAGAAATAACCCCGTTTCCAATAGCAACGGAAGGAGATAGAGCCAAAAGGGAATGGCCCATTGGTGACGTATGGAGTTGGGAGTAAGTGGGAGCTAAGCTCGTTTCCAATAGCAACCAAAGAGGTGATCTTATCAAAAATTTATCCTCATTAAATTCGCTTCTTGAAGCAGCTCTCAGATCGTTAACTACCAACCAATTTCTTTGATCTTTCCCGGTTGTCTATTTTTACCACTCCATCATTTCATTAATTTTTAAACTCTCTTTTTGGACGTTCTTTCTCTCTATTTATATTTCGTACTTCTTATAATGGCAGTCTTTTATTTAAAAGAATCAGGGTAAAATTTACGTTCTCCTCGATCTCCGTGTTTTTTTTCTTATACTTATCCTTTATTTGTTTTTTTTTATTCTTTTATGCAGGTCAGGGTTTCTAAAGGAAATACACATGTACGTACCCCAGAGTCATTCTTTGTTTGACATGACTCAATTTCATGTTTTCAGTTGACTCAACTGAAAACGTAAATCACTTGGATTTGTTGTGCTTAAAGTTGACTATATGCAATTTTAGTGTATTTTATTTTATTAAATTTGACATGAATATTAGATTTAATGTCACTTACGAAACCATCACCCTATTGGATTTGATATAGCTTAAGTTGATATGACGTGGCTTTACTAGATTTTATATGGCTTAAGTTGACATGATGTGGCTCTAATAGTTTTAATATGGCTTAAATTGACATGACGTGGCCTCACTGGATTTTATATGGCTTAGGTTGACGTGGCGTGGCTTTACTAGATTTTGTATGGCTTAAGTTGACATGGTGTGGCTTTAATAGTTTTAATATGGCTTAAATTGACATGACGTCGCCTCACTAGATTTTATATGGCTTAGGTTGACATGGCGTGGGTTTACTAGATTTTGTATGGCTTAGGTTGATATGACGTGGCTTTACTAGATTTGATATGGCTTAAGTTGACATAACGTGGCTTTACTAGATATGATATGGCTTAAACTGACATGATGTAGCTTTACTAGATTTGATACAGCTTAAGTAAACTTGACGTTACACTACTCGATTCGATATGACATAAGTTGACATGACTAATATTAGACTTAACTTCACATCGCTAGCGTGATTTCACTAATGAGAGTTTATATGACATGACTCGATTTCAACTTTCTCAATCGACATGAGTTAACTCACGTGCAATTGACTAGTGAGACAGATGACTTGGTTGGTTGTAAATTAAATTCACGTGATGGACATGACTTTAGATTAATATGTGAACCTATTAAACTAACATGACATTTCGAAGCATTTTTATCGACATTTTAACCGACATGACTCGATTAGATTTCACATGAGGAAAATCTACGAGATCAGATATGACTTCATGTATCTCTATGTGACTTATGTTGCCCAGAGATGACATGATATTCTAAGTATTTATTGCCTAATGAGTTTTACGCTACATATTACCCAACGAGATGACGGAAAATTTATTTAACTTTTTTGCTTAACGTGACATGAAGTAACTTCAGGATGAGATCTGTGACATGACTAATTCGACTTGGCGTGAGGTATCTGATGTGTAATATTATCCGATGATATGACATTGCTTGATCGAACATTTTGCTTAACGTAACATGTCATTATGTGATCTTGCAGCATGAACTGACATGAGGGGATATGACTTTACATAGCTTTCTGAATTGACGAGATGCAAGACGTGACTTGACTTCAAATTATTTGTTACTTTACGTGACACGATCTGATGTGAATATGAGGTGACATGACTCATCTCAGTAAAACGGGAGCATGCGCAAATGAACAAAGTCACAGACGCTTAAGAACAAGAATAATAACCCGAAGCTTAAAAAAAAAGTTGTGGGAGATTTCAGCTGAAAATGACCCAAGGAAAAAGGGCGATTCCAAGCGCTTTCGCCTTTTTTCCGTTTCCTGGGGGTCATTTTCAAGAACAATGAAGTGTGGGAAAGAGAGCCAGAATTTGGGAGGGATCGAAGATGGCAAGGGCTAATAATAAGGAAGAAGGGGGGGATGGGTTATCTCGTACGTACCAACGAACACAAAGGTGTCGGACAGTAGGAACTTGTACTTGGCAGATGTAAATAATAAAAATAATAATAATAATAATGACATTAAGGACGTGAATAGCAATTATATTCGTATTTTCCTTGGCGGGATGGGGGAGGGGGAGTAGGGAGGCGATAGTTTTACACACAAGGTAATTTCAAAGTTCGTAATACCAAATTTTGTTCGCAAATGTTGTCTTCCTTCTACTGTCCCATCTTGAGAATTACGTGACTCAATGGACCCAAATCACGCAGGGTCACATAGAGCAATATATATTCCACGTATTTTAACACCAACCTATTTCACCCCTATCTTTACAAATCACTCCTTACAAATTTTCTGTGGGAGATGCTTTCGTTGGTTTTCGCTTTAAAATTTTAAAAATCTACCAATTTCAAAGGGAAGAATCGCCTGGCAATGTATCTATTTAAATACCCATTTAAATTTAAAATACTCGTAATATTTTTTTTCAGCGTTCAAACATCATTTCTTCACAATGCAAAGGGAAAATCTTTACTTCGAGGTACAAAATTTTAAATATTTTAAAATAACCCCCTCAAATCAAATATAAATTTAAAATTAAAATGTTCTTTGAAACCAATTTGAAAATTTAATTTGAAGAGTACATTTATAGGAAAATCTTCATGTCAATTTATTAGTTAGCCTCATTTGCATATCATTTTAAAATAAAGCTCATTTGGATGTCAATTTAAAAATAAAATTATTTTAATACCAATTTAAAACAACTCCTCTTATAGACTTCAATATAACGGTAACCCGCCATTCGGCGGCCAATTTAAAGGCGCCACATCGTTTGGGCGCCAAATTGAATGCGGAACCTAATTTGGCGGGAAAAGAATTCAGCCATGTCGAAGCGGCGTTCGTCTGGTTCCCGAAGAGCGAAAAACAAGCGAATCAACGGTATTAATCGATAATTAAGGCAAGGGTGGTGGGGCCACCCGGAAACAAAAAGCACAGTTGGTGCCAGCCCCTTTTTTTCCCTACCCTCGACCCTTCAAGTGAGGGTAGGGTGTTGAGGGGACGAGCGAGAAGAACCATTGCGGGGGAGCAGGATGCCGGGCGACTCGTAAAGAGATCATTATCAATCACTTCTGTGGCGTTCTCACAGAATCCATAGATTGGTAAGTTTTTATTGTGGTAAAGATTGTTTGGGTCGATGCGGACATGTATGGTTTAAATCAATATGTATTACATTTTTTTTTTAAGGTCTCAAGTTCGTACTTCAACAGACATTAGCGTACTTACTGTATTATTCGAGGACGATTGTTCGCCCATAGCTTTTTCCTTGGCAGCCCTCTTCATTTTATACCGGTGGTTCTGGAACCATATTTTTACCTGGAAAAGAAATAAACGAGGTGTAGTAAAAACCAGTCATTCTATTTGCATTCACGTTAATGACGTGTTCGAGAATCATTGCCAAAGGCAGCAAGGCTAGTTGCCAGATACTACCAAATAATTTTAGCAAGGGATTAAATATGCATTGCATAGATGTTGCATATATTCAGACTGTCGATAATAATTATAATCAATTAATATAATGTAATAATTGAACTGTGAGGTAGTTTTAACTTTCATTTTAGACGACGCAGCGATAACTTTACATTTAAATGGAGTTTGAACTCATGGTATGTTACATAAAACACCTAAAATTACGATAGCAATTACTACTACATCGAGATCAGTTTAAAAACTACCTAATTTTATGTTTGAGAATACAATATTTTTTTTACGCCGTTCTCCCGCCCACACTTCCTAGATTGGCCTCTTTGAAGTGATCGAAAATCTTTAAGAGCAGTAATTACCCATATTTCCCATGGGGAAAACTTCTGTATTGTTTTCTCATCTGATTTATATTTTTTATCTCTACTTTATTCTCATCTACTTAGTTGTTTCTAGCCCTTAATCTCTTCCCATTTCTTTCCATCTCTTTCACTTCCCGCCCTCCTCCCGCCCCCGTTTGCCTCTCTTTTCTTATCTGATTCTATATTTTTATCTCTACTTTATTCTCATCCTCTTATGTGTTTCTATCACTCAATTGCTTCCCATTTCTTTCCATCTCTTTCACTATGCGCCCTCCCCAGCCCCCCAAAACAGGGGTAGGAGCGGGTCGCAGCAAATGAGGATTTTCATCAGATGTCTCTCGTTTGATCTGTGGGTCAAAAGAAGCCGCCTTGGCAAACGCTCATTACGGGACCCATTAATCCACCCACGTTCCGAGCCCACACCCACAAAAGAAATGCCGATAACCCACCCACATACGCCCACAAGGAGCGTCTGAATAATCTGTCCGTATTATTGCAAGAAACTCATCCGGATGCCACCAGATGGCGGGTCTCCTCTGGCAATCACGAAATGGTTAACGCCAAGGATCCTTCATTGAATGGGTCTCGATTCCTGCAATTTCATCACCTCCACCCACCAATCACCACCCACCCGGTCCTTCCTTCCAACAGATATTGCAATTATCTTTGAAATCATCAATTTCTAAGGACGTACTATTATCATTATTGAAATTTTAGTAATACTAAGGCTTAGTGTTACAATAAGGAGCAACGGGAGCACACCTTCCCTTTCTATACATCCACACATGGATTTATCTTTGAAATCACCCATTCTAAAAGAATAGTATTAGTATTATGGAAATATTAAGGATTAGTGGTAACTTATAGAACAACTGGAGCACCACTCCCCCCCTGAATAATTATGAAACATTAATTAATCAAATAAACAATTAAAAAGTTCCACCTATAACGTATATTTAAAATTTACTCCAAACTGCAAATACAAAAAAACAATTAAATCAAACAAAACATAAACTTTGACCGACTCAGTGACATATGAAATAAAGCATTAGACCCAAAGGTTCTATTATATATTCCTGTTCTATTTCCTATTAGATTCAAAGGTTCTATTATATATTCATTTCCTATTAAACCCAAAGGTTCTACTATATATGCCTTTCCTATTTCTTTTTGCCAAAAGGTTCTACTATATATTAGTTTCCTATTTCCTATTAAACCCAAAGGTTCTACTATATATGCCTTTCCTATTCCTTTTGCCAAAAGGTTCTACTATATATTCCTTTCCTATTTACTATTAAACACAAAGGTTCTAATATATGTGCCTTTCCTATTCCTTCTTTGCCAAAAGGTTCTACTATATATTCCTTGTCTATTTCCTATTAAACACAAAGGTTCTACTATATGTGCCTTTCCTATTCCTTTTTGCCAAAAGGTTCTACTATATATTCCTTTCCTATTTCCTATCAAACCCAAAGGTTCGACTATATGTGCCTTTCCTATTTCTTTTGGCCAAAAAAGTTCTATAATATATTCTTTTCCTATTTCCTATTAAAAACAATAGTTCTACTATATGTATATTATTTTCCTATTAACGGTTCCTTTGTTGTTTTACCTAAAAAATAATCCAACGAATGAATCACTAACCAAATGGTAGCGAGTTGAGCTTCTTATAGAAAGTGGTTACGTTAGGTGAGTTAAAATGTATTTAACGTATATAATCAAGAGAAGGGACTTATTTTAGGCTCTGGATAAATGGTGCGCAACTCTTCCGAACCTTGTCTAACACACCATCGTTGGGCCCTATTGATTTAAAAAGTATTTCTTAACTGACTGATTTTTAAATTCACTAAAATACTGAACCTATTTTTTTTAAATCTTAATAACCTACAAAGACATAAAAAACAAAAACAAACATCTTTATCTACCGGGGTAATACAATTTCAAACAAGGTTATCCAAATATCCGTCAAGAACTAATTGGGCATTTAAATAACAGGATAATCCAATTTCTAACTAGATTAAATATTCGTCAAGATCTAATGAAATAAATAATAAATTCCTGGGTAATCCAATTTCTAATTATGCTATTTAAATACCCCGTATCTAATGGAGTATTTAAACTGGGTTAAATTGATTTATAACTAGGCTATTTATATACCCTTATGGTCACTGGAATATGTTATTAGTGGTTGATCTGATTTCTAAATATCAGGAAAAGTTTATTTTAAATTTGTTATTTAAATAACCCTAGAGATCTAATGGGGGTATTTAAATGACGGGGAAATTCAATTTCTAAATAGATAATTTAAATATTCCTCAAAATCTATAGAGTATATAAATACCAGGCTAATCCAATTTATAATTATACTATTTAAATACCCCTATCTAACGGAGTTTTTAAACTGTGGTAATCTGCTTTATAACTAGGTTATTTAAATACTCTTATGAGTTTATGGAATATTTTTATTGGATGATCTGATTTTGAAATACCGAGAAAAGTTTATTTGAAATTTGTTATTTAAATAACACTCGAGAACTAATGGGGTATTAAAATACCGGGACAATTCCATTTCTAACTATGGTATTAAAATACCCCCCATGCCTATTATAGTAATTAGATATGGAAACTATCCGATTTTCCTCTAAGCTATATAAATCTCCCTGTGTGGAGTGGAGTACTTAAATATGTACCAGGGTAGTCCGATTTCTAACCAGGTTATTTAAACACCCTTTGGGATCTAATGAAGTATTTAAATAACAGGGTAATCCGATTTCTACCTAGGCTATTTAATACCGCCGATGATCTGATGGGGTATTTAAATAAGAGTATTTTATGAAATATTTAAATAACAGGGTAATCCTATTTTAGTTAGGCTATTTAATACCCACATGACCCGATGGTGTATTTAAAGGGCAAGATAACCTTATTTTGAGTTGGCCAATTTAATACCTGTTATTTAAATTGAGTATTTTGAATATAGGGGTAATTCTATTTCTAACTAGGCTATTTAAATATTTATCGATATCTAATGGAGTATTTAAATATGGGAGTAATCTGATTTCTTGGTAAGCTACTTAATACCCCTAATGCTCCAATGGAGTAGTTAAAAATCGCGATAATCCAATTTCTAACTAGACTATTTAGGTATTCCTTTTGAAATAATGGAGTATTTACTTATCAGTGTATTTATATTTCTAGACACACTATTTAATATCCCACATAATCGAATGGTAGTATTTAAATACTAAGGTAATCTTATTTACAACTGGCTATTTAAATACCTATCATGATTTGATGGTGTATATAAATGCCTGAGTAATCTAATTTTAATTCGGCCATTTAAATACTCCTTATAATCTAATGGAACATTTACATATCGGTGGTATTAGATTTCTAGATAGAGTATTTAATACCACCATTATCTAATCGTAGTATTTACATACTGTGGTCATCTTATTTATAACTGGCTATTTAAATACCGTTCACGATCTGATGGTGTATTTAAATGACTGGGTAATCTGATTTTTAACTCTGATATTTAAATACCCCTTATGATCTAAGTGAGTATCTAAATACCCTTTAGGATATAATGGGTGTTAAAGAAAATGGCCCAAGCAAATTCTATTAACGGTCTAGAATAGCAGCAAGGACAGAACGACAGGACCCCTTAAGGGCTCGTCCTTAAGGGTGGAGGGATAACGAACACAACAGAAGATAAAGGAAGAAAATAGCATAAAAATCATCATCATCTTTGTTAACTGCCAGGTCAGTTCTCATCAATGACAATCAAAACCAACGAAGGCATCTTCATTAAAAGGTTTGTATAGAAAATGCTGGAAGAAGCAGGTGTAGAAGGGATATAACTCGAGTCCTCTATAGAAGAGACTACTTGGGTTGCTAGTTACAGGGGAGACGCAACTCTCCAATATGATGTATAAATAATAATAATAAAAATATATGAATACCACCCAATGCTAAAGGCCAAGAAACGAAGCATTTAAGCTTGAATGAGACGTTCGTATCACCAAGCACAAGGATTCGAAGGAACAAACACAGCACTGGGTATTTGCTTATGTGTTTAGAAGGAAAAATGATTTAATACACTTATGTGTGGCAGATACGCAAAGTTTGTGTAATTAAATGAAGGAGAATTAATGCTTTGATCTCATGTTTATTTTTTGTATCTTTCCTTGTCTCTGGAAGGACCTGGTTATAAAGGGAGATTTTTACATCCAATTTGTTGGTTGTTATTAAGCTGCATGTGTATGTTGATGTTTTTGTGAGTGAGAGTGGCGAAGAAGAGGGAAAGATCTCGAGTGAGAACAGCGCCAATGGACAAGTTGAGACGGATGCCTTGTGTGGGGAAGGTGGATAGAGCGAGAACTAAAGATAGACAAAAAAAAGCATCCACGAACTGCAGTATTGTAATGATGGTGTTGCAGTGACATTCCATGAACAGTCCAAAATCAGCTATCACTGTGATTCACGCGTGTTTTAAAAGAAATGTGAAAAAGAAACCATGCGCGCAGCCATCCGACAGGACCTCCTGCATGAACTCATGGTCGTGGAAAATAGACATCTCTCTGAAACAGGTGATTTTACTGCATAGGCAACATTATATTGCGGAATGGAACCATCGATCGTGAAATATTGAACGACTAATTTCGCCTCTGCTGCCTTTGGACGATTGAAAGACAAGGTCTTCTTAAATCATGACCTGCTGCTCTATATCAATATGCGCGTCTGTGTCTCCACTCTGATATATGGGTACGAGGTATGGACTCTCTACTCGAGGCAGATAAAAGCTCTTGAGACATTTCACAAAGTACTATATGACGATATTCTTCAGAGAACCAAAAGTAATCACAGAATCCAGCATTACTAGGCAAACATTCCAATGGTTTGGACATATAATACTAATGCCAGACGACCACCGACTTCCAAATCAAGTACTATTTTGTGAACATGCAGAAGACACCCCCTCGCTGATGGTCACAAGAAACGATATTAGGACCATATCACGAGAACTCTTGTTTTGCAACATCGTTCTTTACCAACTTGAAACACTGAAGACGGTGCCTCCTGGGGCTGTATTAGCAAACTTGGAGTTGATGAACAAGAGAGGGGCGTAGTAAAAGAGCATGGAAACGTATAATGATACCAACTTCGACAAAAGATCGATGGTGGAGGTGCGTTCACCTGTGAACGCTGCCAAACAAACTTCCTACAAATATCAGGACCTCGTAGCAATAAGGTAGTCGGCGAGCAGAGGGGACAACCACAAAGGTTTTATGACAAAGAAGGCCTCAAAGGAACCACCTTTTACTTCGAAAAGGAATGGAAAGCAGTAGACGGCTGCACTCTAATAAATTACTCAACCAAGTCAACCTTACGAAACATGAACGATACAAAGATTTAATGAAACTTTTTCTGTCCCCATCATACGAGGGGCGGTCAATAAGTTTTGCAATTCGGATATAAGGAAACGAGATATGAGGAAAAGTGTTTTATTATTTTTCAATATAACTACCCTCGACTTCAATGCACTTGCGCCACTTGTCCCTGAGGCTTCGAATTCCCGACAACCAGAAATCCCCCGACTGCTGTTCAATCCACTCCTGGACGGCGAGCTGGACATCTTCATCGTCCCCAAACCGGCGTCCACGCAGTGCAGCCTTGAGCTGGCGGAATAAAAAGTAGTCGCTAGGGGCCAGATCTGGTCTGTAGGGGGGATGGTTGAGCTCCTCGAATCCGCACTCAAGCAGGGCAGCTTGTGCAACTCTGGCCTTGTGGACTTTGACGACGTTGAAGTCGATCATGGGGTGTGAGGTTTCTAGGGACCCAACGGGCAGAGACCTTAGTCATGGCCAAATTGTCGTGGGTGATGTTGATAACACTTCCATGTGATATTCCAAGTTCTCGCTCAATTTCTTCGACCTTCACCGTCGATTTTCGAGGATCATCCTCTCCACAAGGGCCACATTGTGCTCGTTGGTCACGTCTGACGGGCCTCCTGGATTCACGACCATGGCGGAACTCCCTATTCCAGCGAGCAATGGTTGCATAGGAAGGGGCGATGTCGGTGTACACTGCAACCATGCGTTCATGGATCTCTTTTGCATTCTTGCCTCCCTTGGTCAAAAATCTGATCGCTGCGTGGTGCTCAACCTTCTCCATTGTTGAAAAATTTGTGACTGACGATCTGCGATCAGCTACTGCTTCTTAAATAGACGAGGCAGGAGCGTGCGGCTGCAGGTCCTGACTTGTCATAACTTGTCCTAACACCCCCACAAACAGCCATCCCCCTTCCTCTGTTTTGCCCTACCGATTCGCAAAACTTATTGACCGCCCCTCGTATGTTGTTCTCTCTTAAGAAGTTGATTTGTATTTCTTATCTCGAAAAACCGCAAGAAAAAACAATGGCATAAAATGTCCTCCAAGTGCGTCTTCTACCCATGATATAATAGCATGGAGGACTGACGCTTTATAGAACGCAAATGATAAAAAAATGTCCGATGCACCACTACTTTAAAATTTTACGTCTATAGGCAGAAAACTCCACATATCTAAATCGAAAACCTCTGGCTGATTCTCAAAATACCTGTAGCCAGATGGATATCCATAACTTGTAACGGAATCCGAATACTATTAAAGCAAGAATGGACCACCATTACTCATACTTTTCTCCTACAATTGATCTTCATCATCACGGAGAACATTGTAAAATCAACAGTGCAAATACTTAGTGCTTAACTACCTTTTTTGGTGCCCTGACACTTTCGAAACTTAAAAACATTTTTAGTGTCCCCTATGCTACCATAGTAGCATTGTTTGAGAACTATAAAATTAGTGACACAAAATTATAGATACATATAAAAGGATTACGATAACAGTCCCCTAGCTACCCCCATCTTCCCCTTACCTCCCTCGGTCGCTCATTCAAGTCATCCCGCATCCTTATTAAAACTCACCTTCGCGCGATCTTTCTCTCTCCCTCCCTCTCTCACTCGAGGGTGTTATGAACAGAGAGACAGACTTTGCTGCGAGACGGTGTCAGATGAGAATACATGTAAATATATGAACATTAACGATATTATGAACGTAAATAGGAAAAAAGAAGTTCACTTTCTCCCTCCTTTTCCTCTGCTCCTTGGAATTCACCCTTGTTACGAGGTTCATGTCCATATTTCCGAGTCTTTGTCCTTTTATACGAACAATTCTTAGCTAAATGAAATTCTACTTGCCCCATCATTTAAGCTTGGGGGTTTGTTTCTATAATTCTTGTTCTGCTTCCAATATTACATTATTTCTCTTTTCTCTATTGGCCTCTTCTATCTTTTCTCCTCCACATTTTCCTACTACCCCCTTCCCCATTCAGTAATAATAACAAGAATAAAAATAATAATATTAGCAACGATGTGACTAATGAGGGAATTCACATCCTGTGGAAAAAGATTGAGATGGAGCAGAGCAAGTAAAGGAGAATAAATAGGAAAAAAGGGAAGAATGAAAAATGATGAAGACTACAGTAGCGAACAATGTTCATCCTATATGCTGGGGCCCGTAAGGTTAGGGAGGTATGAAGTTGGGGATTATTACAAATCTACATGAACAGATTGAAAAAATTCTTGAGATACAATCATACACCATTAGCAGGGGTGAAGTGTATGAAAGAGAAAAGCTTCAAAGAGTAACATAATTGAACATATCGATGATTCCGTGTGTTTGTGTGAGATATAGACGGAGAGTGCACGTATATACAAGAAGTTGTATGTGTGTGTGTGTGAAAGCGATGCAAACTATGGATGTGCGTAGGAGAGAGAGAGAGGGGTAGTGCGTGTAAGGAAGAGAGAGAGAAAAAAAACAAGGTCTGCTGACCAAAAAGTCGCGTGCTCTCACTTATGCTGATTTATAACCTTACGACCTTCAAAACTTTCAATAATTCCCGAACTAACCTTGGGATGACCTTGACAATTCTACCATTCGAAAGAGGATGTAAAACAACATTAGGGATTCTAATTTCGATAGAATCGGCCGAATAGTTATGATGTTATTGCAGAAACAAAATAATTCCCAGGCTAACCTTAGGAGGACCTTAACAATTATATCATTCGAAAGTGAATGTAAAACAACATAAGGTTTTTTAATTTTTTATAGAATCTGCCTAATAGTTATGATGTTATTACAAAAAAAGAAGCAAAATGGGAACCGACCGACCGATGGCATAGTGAGATATAGAGTCGCACGCGACTAAAAACAGAGAATATGTATTGATGTGAGGGAGAAATAAAATTATACATGGATGTTCGTAAGATAGATAGATATAGAAACCCCCTCTTACAACCATTCTTCCGAACATTCATACATATTTTTTCAATATGTCAATGAGCAAAAAAATGGGTGTCCGTAAGTGAGAAAGAGTGTATGTGTGTTTGACACAGGCGACCTCGTCACCCTTCTTTTAGGAGGGCGTCGGCACGGGGGGGCACTGTGGAGAGCAGCCCTCCCCCCGCTGGTGAATCTCCCTCGAGACGCGACGATCCACCGTGACGATCACTTTCTTGATCCCAACAAATCACTTCTTTCATCCCACAACCAACTCATTTTCTCCTTCCGCGGATTACTCTAATTAACTCCCTTTCTTCCTCGTTCACCCCCCTTCCTGTCTTTTGCCTCCTTTATCACCCTTTCGTCCTCTATTCTCTTTCTTTTTCTTACTTCTTTCTACTTCCCCTTTCACTATTCTCTCTCAACATAAGTATATTTTTCTCTCCGCTCGTTTCTTTCATTATCCCTTTCCTCCTTATGCACTCCTTTCATTTCTTTATTGTTTTTTTACGGTTTTCGTATCTTATGGTCTATTTTTACCTTCTGAGTTGATTTATTCTTTGGTTATTCACATACTTTTCTTACATGATTTCAACCATCTTTACTTACCTCTTGGAACATATTTTTTTGACGTGATTCTCCTATTGGCTTTTAAGGGGTTGGGGGTGGGGGTAAATATATAAGAACCCCCCATACACAACGACCTGTTCTTAATTGCTTCCCCCCATTAAAGGTACCCCACCAGATTCGATAATTACAACGGGTTCATCTCTAGACGTTCGCCTCCCTCTATAATCTGCCTCATTACAGGCTTAATGCGGAAGCCGGGCGAGAGACAGGAGCGAGCAAAGGGGTTCACCTTGAAGAACACCGAAAGCTCAAAGAGTCCTTGGGGGGATTATCATGGATTCTGACGGATCAAACCCAGTAAGGAACTCCTGCCCCCGTGAGGAGAAGCACCTGGGGGCGAGGGGGCAAGCGTGTTCGAGTGGTCTTCTCGAAATAACAGAAAGGGTGTTTGTTTAGAAGACATCAAAGATGGTGTGGCAGAAGGCGGGGATTAGTACACAACTCATTGGGGCGTGGATGGAGAGGAGTTCAAGGTGACCAAGACTGTTTAGTACTAGTAGGAGTAGAAGTAGAAGGGGTAGCGGGGCAAGGATATGCCCGTACTATATCTGATACCTTATGGGAAGGGTACGACCTCCCGACTATATTGTGTAGTCTGCAAGATGGGGTCAGGTGTAGCATGGAGCAGCACGATGCAGCTGACATGTAGAGTATTGCGTGCCCTACCAGCCCTAGTACTCGCAGAGGATCTAATTTCATTACTTTCTGGGATAGAACCCCGCCTATGTTTTGGGTTTATTTTTTTTATCGTTGGTGTGATATTATTATTATTTATTTAATAAAATAAAGTCTAATTTTGACAGAAAAAGTCACAAATAAAGTTTTTAAAAATAAACCAAATGTTAAATTCCCCCAAAATACTTAGGAGCAAAACGTTAAAAATGAATACAAAAAATTCAAAATGAAAAATTCAAATTGTTCACAAACACAATAAACTTTTTAATATAGAATGTTCACAAGCATCAACGAAAAAATGTGCACAAGCAATGTACTTTTGAAAAATAAAATGTTCACAAGCAATTTAATTATTTAAAATTCAAATTGTTCACAAGCAATTTATTTTTTAAAAATTCAAATTGTTCACAAGCAATTTAATTATTTAAAATTCAAATTGTTCACAAGCAATTTTTTTTTTAAATTCAAATTGTTCACAAGCAATTTAATTATTTAAAATTCTAATTGTTCACAAGCAATTTAATTTTTTTAAATTCAAATTGTTCACAAGCAATTTAATTTTTTAAAATTCAAATTGTTCACAAGCAATTTAATTATTTAAAATTCAAATTGTTCACAAGCAATTTAATTATTTAAAATTCAAATTGTTCACAAGCAATTTATTTTTTAAAAATTCAAATTGTTCACAAGCAATTTAATTATTTAAAATTCAAATTGTTCACAAGCAATTTAATTATTTAAAATTCAAATTGTTCACAAGCAATTTAATTTTTTAAAATTCTAATTGTTCACAAGCAATTTAATTATTTAAAATTCAAATTATTCACAAGCAATTTAATTATTTAAAATTCAAATTGTTCACAAGCAATTTAATTTTTTTAAATTCAAATTGTTCACAAGCAATTTAATCATTTAAAATTCAAATTGTTCACAAGCAATTTAATTTTTTAAAATTCAAATTGTTCACAAGCAATTTAATTATTTAAAATTCAAATTGTTCACAAGCAATTTATTTTTTTTAAATTCAAATTGTTCACAAGCAATTTAATTATTTAAAATTCTAATTGTTCACAAGCAATTTAATTTTTTAAAATTCAAATTGTTCACAAGCAATTTAATTTTTTTAAATTCAAATTGTTCACAAGCAATTTAATTATTTAAAATTCAAATTGTTCACAAGCAATTTAATTATTTAAAATTCTAATTGTTCACAAGCAATTTTATTTTTTAAAATTCAAATTGATGTTTGTGGAAACCTATTAATTTAAAATGAATATGTGTTTGTGAAGTATTTTATTAAAAAAAAAATCTTTGATCTTTGCTTGTGATTTTTTTAAGTTCATTGTTTATGATTTTTATCGTTAATACTTGTGAACATTTTTTTAAGAAATTCGTTGATGTATTTGTGAACAGTCTTAATGTTTGTTTTGGAATTATTTTTTATCTTTTTGCTGTTTTCTTTTAATTTTACATTTGGTTTATTTTGTGAAAATAAGAATTTATTTTAGTAAAAATAATGACAATTTTACACTCAATTTTATATTGGGGAACAGGCAGAACAAATACAAAGGATAGAATAAACATGTAGAGGCATTGATCAATCGAGAGAAAAAAGAAATTCAAGAACAAGTACTAGTTTACTAGTATAAGAGGCTCCGAAGCCTCGAAACTAGTAGAATATTTTTTTTTCTAGCATTGATTTTTTTCTAGAGATAAAATCAGAGAAAAGTGTATCGGATGTCATTAACTATCTTCCAACGCTTAGAGGTATGTTGCTACTATGTTGACTATGTTAGTTCATCTTTTATCTATCTCTGTTCAAATTAATTTTGACATACGAGGGGCGGTCAATAAGTTTTGCAATTCGGATATAAGGAAACGAGATATGAGGAAAAGTGTTTTATTATTTTTCAATATAACTACCCTCGACTTCAATGCACTTGCGCCACTTGTCCCTGAGGCTTCGAATTCCCGACAACCAGAAATCCCCCGACTGCTGTTCAATCCACTCCTGGACGGCGAGCTGGACATCTTCATCGTCCCCAAACCGGCGTCCACGCAGTGCAGCCTTGAGCTGGCGGAATAAAAAGTAGTCGCTAGGGGCCAGATCTGGTCTGTAGGGGGGATGGTTGAGCTCCTCGAATCCGCACTCACGCAGGGCAGCTTGTGCAACTCTAGCCTTGTGGACTTTGACGACGTTGAAGTCGATCATGGGGCGTCAGGTTTCTAGGAACCCAACGGGCAGAGACCTCGGTCATGGCCAAATTGTCGTGGATGATGTTGATAACACTTCCATGTGATATTCCTAGTTGTTGCTCGATTTCTTCGACCTTCAAACGTCGATTTTCGATGATCATCCTCTGCACGCGGGCTACATTGTCCTCGTTGGTCACGTCTGGCGTGCGTCCTGGACGGGGGTAATCTTCAAGGGACTCACGACCATGGCGGAACTTCCTATTCCAGCGAGCAATGGTTGCATTGGAAGGGGTGGTGTCGGTGTACACTGCAACCATGCATTAATGGATCTCTTTTGCATTCTTGCCTTCCTTGGTCAAAAAATTTATCACTGCGCGGTGCTCAACCTTCTCCATTGTTGAAAAATTTGTGACTGACGATCTGCGATCAGCTACTGCTTCTTAAATAGACGAGGCAGGAGCGTGCGGCTGCAGGTCCTGACTTGTCATAACTTGTCCTAACACCCCCACAAACAGCCATCCCCCTTCCTTTGTTTTGCCCCCCTGATTCGCAAAACTTATTGACCGCCCCTCGTAACATAAGACCTAGGTCTTGCAAATTTCAGCCCCTTTGTTCAGGGGTTCAAATTAATTGCTAGTTGCATACTGGGGGCTCATCTGTACAGCTGTACCTCTGTACCTATGTACATCTGTACCTCTGTCTACTCCCCCATCCCTTTCTTCCCTGTATATTTGATACCCTTTTTTACGTATGTCAGTTTGTGTACAACAAATCCCCTTCCCTGTTTTATCAATTAAACGAACAGCAGGTGTGTAAAACCATTGTTTGGGGGATTAATAGAGTTGCGCGGGATTATCCCGTGGGATTTATCTCTTCATATCCGAATCAGGATTACACCCGTCGGAATATTTCCCTCCCCCCACACACACAACCACCATCAACATGCACATGTGTGTTAGGGTGAGTTCATGTATCTCTTTGTATGTCTGCGTGGACGGAGGAGAGGAGAGGAAGAGGGATTTGCCTCTAAGCTGAAGTAACCGAAGAAAATATGGTTTGCTAATGGTCAATTCAATTAAAAGGAAAAGGCAGGTAGGTAGACAATCAGATAGACAGACAGTGTGAAAGAGTCTTCCGTAAAACCAATAAACGTCGAAACCAACCCAGATCACTGACAATGAAATTTCGATTTCTCGGTAATTTAATCAAAACGAATGACGCTTCTGAAATCCCTGGGAAATTAAATTAATCTCCATTGTCCTGGCCAAAGAGAGACAATTTTCTCCTCTTTAATCTCTGCAAATTCAAAATCGTGGGAGTTCCGACATTAAACAGCTTGTGGTAAGGCACCAACCTCTCTCCCATTTTCTGAGGTCACTGTACTGAATAAATTCCTGGGTGAACTAAAGAATTATATTCCAATTGCCAATTTTTCAGATATTTGTAGATAGCGGGGGGTCATGTGTACATATAGGCTCAAATCACATGTCCCTTTATGTGCGTTTGTTTTTGAATATAAGATTGTAAAGGTTATATTTGTGCGATGTGCTTTTAGTGGATTGGAACATAATGAAGTTTGAGATGTAGTTTCGTGGAGACAGAACGAATGTATAAGAGTGTGTATGTCTGAGTATATGTTAGTATGTAATATAAAATTGAGCATACCCATTAATACCCTTCCTGAACATTTGTTTTCCTCATCCAAACATTTCTATTTCTTACTTATAAATCTCCCTCACAGATCCAGTTATCTCATTTCCCAATCCTTTTCATATTATTCTATTTTCGCCTTTATTCTCCCATGTTTAATAACGCTTTCTCATCATACCAGCTCTCAAGATCTCTCGAAATTCTGATCGACTTTCATCTCACCACTGTTAAAAGCGATGGCCCTAAAATTTTCGCCATTAAAATCAGACATTTAAATTCTACCACGAACAGGTTCAAAGTTCGTTCATTTGAATCCTATGCTTTAATATGCGAACACTATTGGATATTAAAAAAAAACGTCTTCACCCTGATAAATATAAGATTAATGGTTTCCGCTGTAGTAGTATTTGTCGTGCTAGATTATTTTCTACTCTTACAATACCTATGGGTCTTTGTCATCTTCTGGTTTGCTTCCATGTATTACACTCAATGCTAGTTTTACCTGCTAGTGCACATTAGCTTCCTACCCCCCACCCCCAACTAAAGGCGATTTGAAATTTTGGTGCGCGATAATAAAAAAATAACATTTTATTAAAATTACAATAATTAAAAAATAAATTCAAATTTCTCCTTAACTCCTCCCTCCTCCATACACAAACATCTTGTTTCACTACACGATATTGTTTCTTATTATATTTTGCCCTGCAACGCCACCTGCCATTGTGGAATTAAAACATATGCAAGAGTTGAGCCCCAGCACAGTCACTTGCGCTCTAGGTAGTATCCTCCTTGGGTTCTCCCCTCCCATGGGTCCCTACAGTGCATAGCAGCTGTCGCATCCTATAACTCCTATCGGGGGCCCATCCGACCACTAACCAGACCTAAGGCTACTTAACTTCGCTAAAAAGGGAAGATGTAGGTCGTTGTCTTCTCTCACTAAGTATTTCCGTTGACTTCCACACTACTCTTTACTCTTTCCTTACCCTTTCGCCTTGCTCTTTAATCTTACTCTTTACTTTTATCCTTCCTCTTACTCTTTCCCCTTACATTTTTATCTTACTCTTTAATTCTATTTGTTGCACTCTACCTTTAGTCTTTCCTTTTACCCTTGCTCTTTTCTCTTACTTATTGTTTTTTACTCTTTCTCCTTAATTTTGCTCTTTAATATTACTCCTTCCTTTACATTTTCCTCTTACTTCTTGTTCTTTACTAGTTCTCCTATATTTTGCTCTTTAATATTACTCCTTCCTCTTACATTTTCCTCTTACTTCTTGTTCTTTTGCCCTTACTCTTTCAATTCTAATTTTAGCACTTTCCCCTTAGTCTTTCCTCTTACCCTTACTCTTTCCTCTTACATTTTCCTCTTTCTTCTTGTTCTTTACTCTTTCTCCTTAATTTTGCTCTTTAATCTTACTCCTTCCCCTTACTTCTTGTTCTTTACTCTTTCTCCTTAATTTTGCTCTTTAATCTTACATTTCCTCTTACTTCTTGTTCTTTACTTTTCCTCTTTCTCCTTAATTTTGCTCTTTAATCTTACTCTTTCCTCTTACATTTTCCTCTTACTTCTTGTTATTTACTCTTCCTCTTTCTCCTTAATTTTGCTCTTTAATCTTACTCTTTACTCTTTCTTCATACTCTTTACTCTTTCCCCCTACTCATTCCTCTAACTCTCACTCTTTCCTTTTACTCTTTCCTCTTATTCTTTCCCCTTTACTCTCACTATTCACTCTTTTTTCTCCCATATCATACATTCAACCCAAACCTAGTTCAATTCCTCGACCTATTTACCCATTGTCACTTCTCATAACTTCACCATTTTCTTACAAACCCCTTTTAATCGCTCCTGCCATGCCCTTGTTGGTTGGCACCACACCTATTCGATCCATCCGATTTACAAGACGAGAAGTTCTGGGTTAGAATCCAAGATAAGTGTCTGTTTAAACATTCACCTGCCTCACCTCCACTTCCCAACACTCACCAGGTGATCCAAAAGATCATCCCCACAGCTCCAGGATTATCATTATTGTTGTTGGGATGTTTGTCTGTGTGATGTGAAGCAGGACTGCATTTAAACCGTGTGTCTTACAACCATCCGGAACATACACTCTTACACGCAGCTGTACCAAATAAGTTGTCTATCTATCCTTTCTTTAATGCATCCACAGATACATATGTACACTGAAGGATGTATCAGCACCTACACATACATGTATGTTTAAATATTTAGACATAAAGGGTGTATGAGCATCAACACATAGATACATGTTTACATATGGACACTGAAGGGTGTATAAGCATCCACACACATACATGAGGAGTTACACCGAAGGATGTATAAGCATTCACACATATATGAGGAGTTACACCGAAGGGTGTATCAGCGTGGTGTACATAGGCACCCCTTCCTCTATCTATTCTCACATTTATCTTTCACACATTCGTACCTGCTCAGAAAGAGAAAAGGAGGGGGGCAAATGCTGTGGTAGAGATCTTGAATGCATTTTAACCCCTCCTATCCTCAAACCCCTTCATTTCTACATTCATCAGGAATGAGTTAATGAATGTTCCGAAGTGAAGGGAGAGGCGGACAAAATGTTACCTTCCTCACCCAAAAATTCACATCTTTTTTTTTAAGGAAAACCAACGATAGCAAAGGCAAAAAGGTTGTAAGGTGAAAAATCTGTAAAGCGGCGAAGAAATAAAAAAAAATGTGTGAAAGATATATAAGGTGTAGATCTTCTTTACACCACATTACAGAGTACACACTGGGGGTAGGGGTCATTCCTCTAGAGGGGCCGGCAACCTTTTCAGAGTTAGGGCCAGATGAGACTTTTTGGAACAGCGGGCCAGCGAAATCATCAAAGTGACCATATATATATATATATATATATATATATATATAATTAGTCCTATTACTGTGGTTTTATCCCTTTAGTTACACGTACGCTATTGTACTTTTTGGATATATATATATATATATATATATATATATATATATATATATATATATATATATATATATATATATATATATATATATGATACAATAGTTTTATTGAAAAACATACAAATGAGTGAGACGGTTGGTGCTGGTTGCCATGAAGGAGTGTTTCCAAGTCTGGCTCGATGGATGAGGTAGACAACAGAAGAATGTCTGAGGTGGCGGTGTAGCCGCACAGAATGGTATGCTATCACCCATATCTCAGTAAGGACCCATCGCAGCGGAAAAGGTCATTAGCATTCTTTGTTTAGATTTGCCTCTTCTACAACTTTGGTCTCTATCAAATCTTTCGTATCTGTGAGGAAAATGCATTTTTTGTCTCATTATTTATTCATTTTCACTGCTAGACTTAAGACTCGTTCTCCTCTCCCTCTACGAGTCTAGTGAGACAGATGCTGTTTGCCCAAATTTATTTATTGGGGGAGGGGGGGGATTTCGCGGGCCAGATTGCAATATTAATGCCAAGCAAGGTGGCGGGCCAGATGCTAGGCCTTCGCGAACCGGATCTGGCCCGCATGCCGAAGGTTGCCCGCCCCTGCTTTAGATCTCGGTACGTGTAATATTCTCCTTAGCGTTTTTCCGGGTTGTGTTATCAATTTCCATTTTCCTTAGGCCTTTAAATACATCTATATATCACGCGTCATGTGATTTTCAATTATTATTAATATATATATATATATATATATATATATATATATATATATATATATATATATATATATATATATACAGTTAGGTAAGGGTAATATGGGGGGTAATATTATTAATTCCTTAATCCGCTAGAAAAGTCTCCTGGAGTTCCCCAATTCCTATTATTACCCTTACCTAGCCGCATTCACTAGAACGTTATTGTTCATTTATCATATATATATATATATATATATATATATATATATATATATATATATATATATATATATATATGCCTGTATTCTCTAGGTTTCTTTGGGTTGGAAATGATAAATGTTGTGGCAGTTCCTTTCCAGGTTATTTACTACTTGTGAAAATTGTGGTAACAAGGATATATGAAGATGACGAGAACCGTTCTCGGAGCCCCATTTTCCGCAGAGGATCATTGATTTATGCGTAAAAAAAAAGCGACAGCCAACGAGTGTATCTCAATCCAAGGGTTGAAAGAAAAGTGGGGAAGTTAGGGTCTTGAAAATGGCGAAATGGACATGATTCAAGTAGTATACCTGGAGGGGGACTTGGAAGGTGAGTCACGTTCCTAAACCTGCTTGGAATCTTCAACATCCCCTTGCGTGGAGAATATGAGTGTATGGGCGGGAGAACTCCGTACACTTGTCCAAGATTTTGGATTCTCTCCTACGGAGTGTACACGTTCAAGGGTCTCTCGTGAGAGAAGGTTCGAATCCAAACGGACTGCTTGACCTGACCTCCCGCTCTGAATGCTCGCATGCGCCTATATGTCAACACATTTTCACTTCTTCCAACTTCACCGATTTCTTTACAGGCGGAGATACCCTCTTTGCTATAGCCGCGTATGTGTGTGTGTGACTACATGTATATGTTTGTATCGAGTATGTAGCTGCGTGTTGTTATATACCCGTGTGTGAATATGTATAGCCGCGCGTGCATGTGTAACCGCGTGTGGGTGGGTGTAGCAGTGTGTACACTGCGTGTTGCCGTGTGTGCGCGTATGTGTGTAGCCGTGTGCGCGTGTGTGTGTATTCGTGTGCTTGCGTGTGTGTAGCTGTATGCGCACGTGTATGTAGCCGTGTGTGCGTGTGTTTGAAGGGCAAGTTTGGAAGAGGAGCCGATTCGGAGCTTTGAGAGCATTACAGGTATCTGGGTCGAGGATCTGAATGGGTGACCGCAGAGGACGCCCCAGCCCGGATTAATTACCGGTTACCTGTGGATTTGGATTAGTCGAGCACCAGGTGAGGCATCAAGCCAGGATTACATTCAAATTTGGACCCGAGGAAGAAAAAGTCACACAAAGAAGTTCATAAACTCGTAAGAACTCGAACGCCTTCATGTTTACATACATTGAAACAGAAAAATAGCATAATAACGAAGTGACAAATGAGAGCTGATAAAAGAAAAGACGGGACTAATCGAAAAGAGAGAGGGGGGAGGGAGGAGAGGGGAGAGGGAGGGAGATTATATGATATGAATTTGCAACGACTTTCCAAGCAGATTATACACGAACGAGCCGAAGTGTTAAGCAGAGATAGTGCGAGATAGCGGGGGGGGGGGAGACACACGCATCTTATCTCTCTGTCATTCAGTCGCGATCTTGGCCATAGCAACCTTCCCCAATGAGCGAAACAATGCGAAATATTGAGAACGAAATAATATGGCACTCTCGAAAGTTTTTGCGGATTTTATCGCTCAATTAGGTTCTGCCTTACATTAATAACGGCTTTACCTATTGTCCATATTAATAAAGAAATTATATCAAAAAATTATTATATTACATATCTGATCTCAATATATATATATATATATATATATATATATATATATATATATATATATATATTCGGAAGTAAATATTAACAATGACTCTTGGACAAAGTTTTTAATTAAATAGTTCATTATTCTTTCAAAGCGCTATTCAAGGTTATATGACTTCACAAAGCGCTTAACCAACAACTAAGCAAACGCTTGATACAAGAGATGGGTCTTCAAGGCACGCTAGAAAGCAGCAAGGAAGGGGATGAGTGTGGATAGAACCAGACAGGTCGTTCCATATTCCCGGAGCACATATGGAGGAAGAAATATCACCGATGCAAAGGACGACTAAGAGGAATCAGCTGCAAGAGGGCAGAACCGGGTTCTCAAGACTTAGGGTTCTCAGTATCCGGGATAGGATCATCGAGGAAGACAGGTAGGAAGGTGCAGCGGTGTTTAAGATCTTAAATGAAAAGTACAGCTTGAAGGTTCCAGGTTAAGATTACGAGATTATGAATATAGTAGAGGGAGGGGGATTCGAACCCATTAGCAACCTAGGCGCTGAGAGATAGATAGTTGACTATCGAGGGGGGATGGCCAGATTTTTAATAGTGTTGGGAAATAGAGTTTGGGAGCAACCATGATTAAGAAAAGGGCCAATGGTTTTACACCGAACCTCACCCGAGGGAGAACTTACAAGTAACACCTCTGTTTTGTTATTATTGAATTTCAGGGAGTTATCCGCGAGCCATTCGGTAATGTCTTATGCGGATAGAAGATTCTTAAGTCTCACCGACTGAGGCTGTGGAGAAGGAGAGATAGATTTGAGCGTCCTCGGGGTTATAATGGAACGATAGATTAAGCGGACGCATAAGAACACCAAAGAGAAGATGATAGATACAAAAAAAAAGTGAGGGGATTAATAAATGAGCCTTGCAGAACAGCGTAGTACATTCACCTGCTAAGATATATCACTCTCAACTCTGCCAGAGCCGCTCCCAAACCCGGCTGAGAAGGGAAGGGTGCAGATACCTCATCCCGTAAACCAAACAGGGTTGTAATTAATCATTATTGGTTGCTCGCACCTAAAACCTAATAAACAAAATATAATTCCCGATTAGAGACGTATCTATCGCTTGTGTCCCCCTGGAGTTGGTCGGGGCCGTAGAATTTGCCGCCCCTCTAAATAGCCCAACATCTCACTTTTGCAGGATGTATCGCAAAATATACTCAAATTTAATTTTAAAATTATGAAAATTATATGTATTTTTTTACACAGCTTCGTAGTTTATTTTATTTTCGTCTGCAATAATAATGAAATCATATTTGCCTGAAAAAAGAAAACGAAAAAAATAGATACTGGACGATATTTGACTAAAGCGCACTTGGCTTGAATTCATTAAAAAAAGCCGCCCCTCTAAAACGTGCCGCCCGAGGCGGACTCCCCTTGGTCTGCCAGTCCTCCCGATATGCATATACTGATTACGAGATGATAAATACGAACGAATCAAGTCAAGAGCAGTTTCAGAGACACGCAGGAATTAATGAAGATGAGGAGGAAGAAGAATGTAATCTCAGGTATTAAATCTGCCAAGAGATCGAGAAGTGCCAGAATGGTAGGCAAACTATCACCAGACACACGACGGAGGAGGTCTGTCACATATAGAACTGATTGAGTGATGTACTTGCCTTGATGCGAGACTGAAAGAAATCATCAATATTGGAGGAAGCTATGTGATTTAAAATCCAAGCTGACACTAGATTTTAAAGGACATTAGGAAAGAACGGGAGGTGATAGATTGTAGGGGTAGTTTGCTTGGTCATAGAGCATCAGGTTAGGTTTATTGGGCGAACTGTAGCGTGTTTGAAATCAGATGGTACGCCACCAGACGCGGGGGAAGTCTTAAAGATCTAACGAAGAGTTGATGGAGAAGAGCAGGGAGGAACGAACGAATCTCGGACGTAAGGAATCAAGAGGAGAATAAGTTGTTTTTTTTTTATTTCTCTGGGAGTACTGAAGTTCACAGGTGGCGAACAGCAGATGCAGAGGAGAGCCCAAATCGGTTATGAACAATCTTGTCAAAGAAGATGGCATAGAATTCGGAAGAGCTAATTGGGGGTGAGGAGAAAAGACCAGCAAGAAGCTTGAAGAGTTTATGGGGATTGTTTTTTTTAATCAGTTGGTTAAATAAAAGTATTTAGTCAAAATCTCGTCTTAATAAAGTTCATATAGACTTTCGGTTAAATAATTGAATCAAAAAGCAACTCTCCCCCATAGCTGAGTTATAGAGGGGATTTAATGAGTATTACCCACCCACCCTAGAACAGGGTATTCCAGCTAGTCGTTGTTGTGCGTCTGTATGATTCTAAATACGAACTTGTAATCAGTATTAAGAATTAGTTTAATACCAAGACGTCGGAGATATGAGGGTGTATGATGTGAGCTGTGAAAATCGTCAAGATAAAACAAGGTTAAAGTATTAGATGAGGTCAGGTTAAGAAGTTCCCCCTAACTCATCGAAGAAAGCTGTCAGGACGGTGACTTGAGGGCAGTAAATACTCGCAATTTTAAGAGAGGGATTCACAGGTAAGGAGACCATTAGAACCTCAAATTTTGGGAAGGTAGATGGAATGAGATTGTGGAAGAGGTGAAATGGGTGTAATTAAACCAGCCTCACCATCCACGTCTCGTAGGTCTTGGTCTGCAAATAAACAAAAATCAGGAAAGGCGACTGCAGTAGAAATCGCGCTGGAATTTGGTGAGGGTTATGTGATCCCTCCTGTATGTTTGTTTGTAGGTTTGTCAGTTTGTGTACAAAAGATATTTCAAAAAAGCCATTGAAAGATTTCAAAGGACTTTTTAGAGGGGTGAAGTTTGGGGCTAAGGAAGAGTTGGTTAGATTTGGCGTTGGATCCAAATGCCTGGCGCGTATTCTGGATCACTTATGCCCTTGGTTTAATATTGGGAGATGGGGCATTTTAAGACATTTTTGCCAATATCTTACAAAAATAATGGGTTATTTAAATTAAAAATACTCAGCGATTGAAAACCTATGAAGTATTACCAACCTGCACCATTTTATCAGTATAAGGATCTAGACCCGGATCCGGAATAGGATTTGAATATGGATCCGGATCCGGATATGTGAAATCAAAATACCTATTTGTATGGGCAATATTTACCGAGTTAATGTCCAGCAGTGGAGAGTGGTAGAAACATAGAACGGTCACTACTGTGTAGCTGAGATAATGTATATTTAGTAAGTTTTAAACAGATTTTGTCTATCTGTTAAATATAAGAAGATACGAGTATATCTTGACGAATACGAGATCCGGATCTGCCATTTGTGAACGAATAGGAGCCCGGATCTGCCATATCTGGACGAATACGAGATACGGAATGCCACATCTGGATGAATACAAAATCCTGGCCTGCCAACTCTAGACGAATACGAGACCCGGATCGTAACCTGTCAGCTCTGGACGAATACGAGTTCTGAATATGCTATAATGATACGAATACTAGATCGGATCTGCCATATATGGATGAATATAGGATCCGAATCTGCCATGCCTGGACGAATACGAGATCCGGATGTGTCATTATGGAAAATCAGCTTTTGGTTGTTAATTATAATTCATAATCTACTGAAGGTATACCCGTCCTAATGAGATGGGTAAAGGGCTAAGGTGAAGGTATTATAAGTTTTTACTTAATTTAACCTATGGCTAATTCGTAGGAGAAAATCGCTTCCATTCGGCCATTACGGAAAATCATAACACAAATAACCAATGATAAACATATGATTCTAAATGCTAAGGATATGTTTCTAGGGCCAAGGAATTATATGTTATCACTTAATTTCCGTCTGAAGCAGATGTGAAATATGTTATGCACATATTAGAGTACTGTAATATTTAATTTTTGGACAGTTAGTAAACATTTAACTGTATTTGTTTTTCAAGTTACTGATGAATGTCTTTGGTGAACATTGGCTCGATTTAGTCTTGAAACTACCTCATGATTGCTCGAGGTTTAATAACGATGGCATTCGTGGAGGTTTGCCCTTTGAATACTTTATTATTATTATTATTATTATTATTATTATTATTATTATTATTATTATTATTATTATTGTATTTCCTCTTGCCATCTATTCTTTCCCAATGAATGAATATACGTTTGTTGGACTACACAAGTTTCACTTCGATTTTGGCGAATTCACATATTTGCGCAATTAGCGTGCATTTGTTCCTGGGGATTTCGAGATGAAGTTTCTACGTCTACTTTGTCATCTTTATTGTGTTATTTCAATATATATGTTTATCTCTATTTCTTTTCTGCCCATTTCTCACCCGGTAAACGAATGTGTCTCTGCGGTTAAAATAACAAAAGGATCTAGCCAATGTTATATTGCTGAGCCCCCCCTCCCCATCCTACTAAAGTTTTCCCATTTTTTAATCATTTATATTCTACCCCCCCCCCACACTTATAATTAATTGAGTCAATTCATAAGCAAAAACTTAATATTATAAATATTAAATTAATTTTGTGTTCATCTTGGGTGAAGATCTATTCAAATTCATTCTCCTTCTTCTTGGGGTATAAAACCCCGTGAGGTTCCAAATCAGGGAGGTTCCAACCCCGCAAGGTTCCAAATCAGGGAGGTTCCAACATTGCATGGCTCCAAATCAGAGAGGTTCCAACCCCGCAAGGTTCCAAATCAGGGAGGTTCCTACCTCGCAAGGTTCCAAATCGGGGAGATTCCAGCCCTGCAACTGAGCTTTCCAAGTCTTTGTTTTTATTTATAATTCTCAAGGACCAGATGCGATCTCTCCAACCCTCCAACTGCTTGGACGATTAAAGGGAGAAACCCGTTGATCCTACAGCTTGTGATGTAGGCCTTTGATCCTATAGCCTAAGCTGTAAGCCCCATCAACGTTATCACAATTAAGGGGGAGGGGGGGCTTGCCTTCTCTGAGACTATAGCAAGGGACTAGGTTAGAGTGGAGTGAGGCTGTTGCATGCTGTGGAATTTTATAGCCTGCCTCTATGCTAGCGGTGATACTGTTAATTTATTAATTGATTTTGTTTTCTGAATTTGCATATATAGCCTTTTATTCCCTGGTATAAAGATTTGGGGGGGGGATTTATTTATTTTAATGTGTATTTTACATTAGAAAACTTTGAAGAAAAAAAAAAACAATGCTGATTTGGAATTTTGAAAAAAAACAACAAAAACAAATGCTGATTTGGAATTTTGAGAAAAAACAAAAACAAATGGTGATTTGGAATTTTGAAAAAAAACACAAACAAATGGTGATTTGGAATTTTGAAAAAAACAAATACTGATTTGGAATAAAAAACAACAACAAACAAATGATGATTTGGAATTATGAAAAAAAATTGCTGATTTGGGATTTGAAAAAAAAACAAATGCTAATTTGGAATTTTGAAAACGAATGCTGATTTGGAATTTGGAAAAAAAAAACTAATGCTGATTTGGAATTAAAAAACAAACAAACAAGCAAATGCTGATTTAGAATTTTGAAAAAATTCTTTACGCTTTGGTTATGACATCTTACCTGCTGTGGTGTCAGGTTGATTAATGAAGCAAGATGCTCCCTTTCAGGTGCTGATAGATATTTCTGCTGCTTAAATCGTCGTTCCAATTCGTATACCTTTTTAAAAAAAAAGAATCCAAATCACACCTTAATTACTGAAATTACTTATTTTACCTGTCTGTGTTCTGTAAATTTCTGTTTACCTGCGTTTGGATACTTGTCTCATGCAAAGTTTGTTGACTGTTTCAAATTTTATTTGATTTGTTATCATTCTATCTGTTTACTTACCCCTATAAATCTCTGTCTGCTTATTTTTTGTTTGCACACGCGATTTTTTCTCTAATCTCTCTCGAACCTTTCAACTATTTACAGTTTCAGTATTGATCAACCAAAAATTATACCTTTGAGTAATTTTGGGTCTGATATTAAATTGAATATATAATTAATTAACTATTCTTAAGGCAATACCAAATGTACGTAAATCGCTGGAGAAAGAAAATCGTTTCATGTACATATGTACAGTTGCTCACATTAATCGGGTCATACTTTTTCAAAATGTCCTTGGTAAAATGAGGGTCTGTAGGCTCTTGACACCCCTTCATTTGTGCCTGGGACTCGGAACTGACCCCTTAGGGGATAAAATTCTTAGTTCATCCTATGGGATAAAGTTAAGATGGTACTTCAGCTCTCTATACCATGGTCAAGAGGATACGGAATCAACTGATCCTACTGGCGACCTTTTAGAATATGTTTTTCTTTTTGTTGTACTTTCCCCACTATGCGATCTCGTTAATAAGTATTAGTATTAGTACCATCCCTTTTCCGTAACCTAGCAACAGCTATAGAAAACTGATGATATTAAATCTGGGTTGTTTTTTTTTATTATTTCACTCGCATCTAACATCTATATGTGACCTTTCTCTATTAAATTGTGTTATTTTCCTATTTTTCCTTTAATTATAATTAAAATAACTAGTGAGTCAGGCTTTGGGGTTAATGTTAAGGACCCCTTTTATTGTCATAAAAACCGTGGGTTAATAATTTATGGTCGAAGCCTTCCCTCCCTGTGTCCAAAACAGTCTGTATCCATGGACGGACTAGTAACGAACCACAACCATAGCAGAAAGTTTGCTACGAACGGTTTTCCTTACCCGACCATTCTTGTATCCAGAAGTCAACCAAGTTCAAACCACAAACGCACTGGAAACAGCTTGCTGAATACCTACCCACCGTTACCTAAAGCGTCCTGTATCCATAGTTAAACAAGTTAAAAACTACAAACTAACCAGACACCTTACTGGAATGTCAACCCAGAACTACTAAAGCTTTCTGTATCCATAGGTGAACATGTCACAAACCGTAAACGTACCAGACAGTTCCTAGAAAGCCAACTTACCCTTACTTAACGAACTCCGGATCTTTGAGTAGCAAGTCACAAGTCACACACAACAAACGTTCGCGAAAACATACTATACATGTGTTTGTGTTAAATACAACCCACCCTCTTTCTATTTAAAGATACCTGTTTGTTTGAATGAACAAGTCGCAGATCACAAAAGTATGAGAAAGCTTAACTGAGGTTGTGTAAAATACTCCCCCGATCTCTTCCTACCTAAAGCTCTCTCTCCCTATCTCTCAGTGAACAAATCAGATCGTAAAGGTCCGAGAAAGCTTACCTGAGCCTGCTTCCCCCCATCTATTCCTACCCAAAGCTCTCTCTATCTCTGAGTGAACTGTAGCCCTTCCCCCTTGTTTCCTACTTAGAGCTCTCTCTATCTCTGATTGAACAAGTCACAGATCCTAAAGGTACGAGAAAGCTTACTTAAGCTTGTAAACCCACCCTTTTCTCTTCCTATCCAAAGCTCTCTCTATCTCCGAGTGAACAAGTCACAGATCGCAAAGGTACGAGAAAGCTTACCTAAACTTGTAGACCCACTTCCCTCTCTCTTCTTACCCAAAGCTCTCTCTATCTCTGAGTGAACAAGTCACAAATCGCTATGGTACGATAAAGCTTACTTAAGCTTGTAGACCCACTCCCCTCTTTCTTCCTACCCAAAGTTCTCTCTCGGTCTCTGAGTGAACAAGTCACATATCGCAAAGGTACGAGAAAGCTTACCTAAGCTTGTAGACCCACTCTCTCTCTCTCTTCCTACCCAAAGCTCTCTCTATCTCTAAGTGAACAAGTCACAGATCCTAAAGGTACGAGGAAGCTTACTTCAGCTTGTAAACCCACTTTTTTCTCTTCCTACCCAAAGCTCTCTCTATCTCTGAGTGAACAAGTCACAGATGGGCAAAGGTACGAGAAAGCTTACCTAAGCTTGTAGACCCACTCCTCTCTCTCTTCCTACCCAAAGCTCTCTCTATCTCTGAGTGAACAAGTCACAGATCGCAAAGGTACGAGAAAACTTACCTAAGCTTGTAGACCCACTTCCCTCTCTCTTCCTACCCAAAGCTCTCTCTATCTCTGAGTGAACAAGTCACAGATCGCAAAGGTACGAGAAAGCTTACCTAAGCTTGTAGACCCACTCCCCTCTCTCTTCCTACCCAAAGCTCTCTCTATCTCCGAATGAACAAGTCACAGATCGCAAAGGTACGAGAAAGCTTACCTGAGCTTGTGTAAAAAGAATTCTTCTTTTCCGCCTCTGGGAGAGTGGGAACTGCATCGTCTTGTTATCTCCCACTCCCATATTGCATGTGGACAGAGATGTCATGTTGCCCATGTTCATATTCATGTTGGAGCTCCCCATTAGGCGAGATACTGTTAAGAAGAAGAGAGATAAAGGATCAGTCATAATGAAGATGCTAAAGGAAATTATTACTCTTGGTAAAAATATGTTAGTTTACATTAATACTTCTTAGTACACTTATGGCATAATCTAACAGCTTGATTTGGTCTTTGTACTCATGTTGACTCAAAATTTAAACTTCTTATCGTT